>JBBPBX010044318.1:0-27508 GCA_038048925.1 Garcialebias charrua | reverse complement strand
TATATATATATATATATATATATATATATATATATATATATATATATATATATATATATATATATATATATATATATATATATATATATATATATATATATATATATATATATATATATATAAATATATAAATATATATATATATATATATATATATATATATATATATATATATATATATATATATATAAATATATATATATATATATATATATATATATATATATATATATATATATATATATATATATATACATATATATATATATATACATATATATATATATATATATATATATATATATATATATATATATATAAAACAGTGGTGGGATGTAACTAAGTACAAGTACTTTGTTACTGTACTTAAGTACATTTTTCATGTATCTGTACTTTACTTAGAATTAAATGTGGGTACTTTTACTTTTACTCTACTACATTTTACATGAAGTATCTGTACTTTCTACTACACTACATTTCTATAATGTGTTGAGTTACAAATTACATTCACGTTGCAGTTTTTTGATTTGTCGTTAGTTTGAAAGTAACTGATGTCGAGAGGGGAGTTGGTCCATTGAATCACTGCAAAGTGGACAGGTAACCTTAGACCCACCTTCAAGAAGAGCTGGACCAATGACATATACAGTATTCTAATATATACGTCTTTGAGCTGGGAGCACCCACAGCACCACTAACACACCCAAAATGGATCCCAATGTGGAGAGTCAGTCAGAAAAAAAACACGGTGCGTTGGGAGTGTTTTGTCGAGTTCGCTGGGAACCCGGCATTAGCGTTTTTGGACTGCAAAACGACCGTTTCAGAGACTGGCTTCAGCTAACAGCCAGAGGCTTTTAGGGAAAAAAAAAACATGGAGGAGCGGCTCGTTTCTCTGAAATAGCCAGGCTACTTAAATAATTATTTGTTTGCTCGAAATTATAGCAGATGTATGTCTCAGTCTAACGTTTTGTTAATAAATGTACTTTAATGGTCTAATCTGCTTTATTTAAAAATAGTTTCACGCTTGGTGCTCGTGCACGCACGCACGCGCGCAGGGGATGAGAAACAGGAAGCAGGCACGCGCTCTTTTCTCCTACATTTTTAACAAGAAAATCACCTATACATTTATTTGTTAGCTCGAAATTATAGCAGAGGTGTGTCTCAGTCTAATGTTTTCTTAATAAATGCACTTCAATGGTCAAATCTGCTTTATTTAAAACTAGTTTCGCGCTCGTGCACGCGTGCGCAGATGGACGAGAACCAGGAAGAAGGCACGCGCTCATTTATCTGAAATTTAACAATAAAAAGCACCTAAACCATTATTTGTTAGCTCAAAATTATAGCAGAGGTGTGTCTGAGTCTATATTTGCTTAATAAATGCACGTTAATGGTCAAATTCGACGAGGTGGTGCAGCTGTTTTTGGTTCAGTCAGAATGAATGGAAACGGTCTTATCTGTCCAAAAATGGTTTATAAATATGTGAAAAAATCTATAAATATGTCACTTTGGTCTATAATAATAATAATATAATAATAATGTCTTTTCCTGTCATCTGTGTATGTTTCCCATACACAGACGAAATTTGTCTCTGCATTTAACCCAACCACCACCAGGTGGTGCAGTGAGCAGCCAGAAAGCACCCGGGGAGCTGGAGATTTAGGTGTGCACTCATAGACACCCCAAGGTGTGTAGTGGCCGGGGCGCGAACCCGCGTCCTTCGGGTCCCAAGTCGGAAGCCCTGCCACTACACCATCTTGGCCCCAGGGCATGTAAATTTAGCAAAAAACAGTGACTTACAGGCTGAAAAATACAGTAGTTATTTTTCTCCCTCTCTTTTTGAATTGAGCATGATTTCAGTGTTGAATTGTTTTAACTAAACTGTTATATTTTCAAGTTTACAGTTTTGATGTATCCAGTAATTGTTATAAAACTACATTTACTACCAAAATTTAGAATTTTATGCCATATTGCACCTCCTGACTCTGTATCTAACTTCTGACTGTCCTCACAGTCAGTAAACACCAGCAGATGTCCACAATAGTGAAACATATGATCGTCAACACTAAATAAATAGGCCTGTATTAATGTGTAATGTGTATCATTTCAGGTTAATCAGTCAGTTCCTGTATAAAGATCCTCTAAAGCCGTGGGTGTCCTTGGAGAAGGATGGGACAAGTCACTGCACTGTAAAGCAAGTATGTCATCACACAAACACTCAAAACTTGAAAATGACAGATAAAAGCAAATGATAATGATGTTTAGAGGAGATTGTAACAATAATTTTTTGTTGTTTGTCAGATGGGGATGTGAAAACAGCCAGCCAGACATATGAAGCCATCGCTGAACTATTGCATCAGGATCTGACAGTGTTTGTGACTCCAGACTACACATCAGCTGCAGCCAGCCAGACCTCAGAGCTTCTCCTGATGCTCTGCTCTCCTGCACATGCTGTGACAATGGTGTTTTGAAATTAAAATGCCCACATTGTGCCAAAGATGCTGGAGTCCTCGGTGCCTCAGTTAAAAAAAAACAGTCCTGCATTGACAACACCAACAGGTCCTATGAACTAAAGCAGACGTCACACAGGTACTGTACAAGCTCAGTTGTTTTTGATGGAGCAGGACTACTGTGACTTCATGGTGTGTTCTGGGTCAGATGACTTTATTCAGAGGATTGTGTCTGATGGTGAGTTCTTTACAGAAACAGTGAAAAATGCAGAAATGTTCTACAGGTCAGCATTTTTACCTGAGCTATTGGACAAATTTTACTTTTATTTATTGTTACATGGTTTGGAACAGTCAAACTAACACAGGATTAAACACATGGTTAAGATTCCAGTGATGATATTTGAAGATTATATTTCACACAGCATATTTAGTAATATGTTTTTCTGTTTCTACAAATAACATCAGTCTTTCATTTTTTTTAACTGTTACAATTTTATTGACATGTAACATTTACAGCACAGGTGTTCAGACTTTTTCAGCATGCGAGCTATTTTTGAAATGATCAAGTACAAGTGATCTACCTACTATAAGACCCCGTTTACACGAAAACAACCTGTGGAAACATAAGTGATTTTTCAATGTTTATTGGGGGTAATAAACAAAAAAATAAGCTGGTTTACATGAAAAATGCTGTAGTTTTCATGTCAGTCGGGTTGCCAGATAAGAAATTATGAACTATAGTACAGTACTGTGGCTTTAAAATTATAGTATTTTGACCTAAACTGTTGTGTTTGCTGAGTAAAGATGTTCTAAGATTCAATTCAGTTTATTTATATAGCGTCAATTCATAAAAGAAGTAATCTCAGGGCACTGAACAATTATTTTTTAATGTCATGCTGTGATCTACCAGTACTACCTCAGAGATCTACCAGTAGATTGCGATCTACGTAATGAGCACCCCTGATTTACAGTATTCAATTTTTTTTTTTGTTGCTTTTTTTAACAATCGTGCTTCACGTGCAATGACTCCATTTCGCTTTGTTAGATGTTCATTTATGAAAACTCTTGTTCCCTGTAATTTTTTTGCTTGCATGATCACTTTATTTCTGGCTTTTCTGCTGATGAACTTCACCACAACCACCGGTTTGAAATTGTCAGTCTTACTGGGCAGGGTGTGGCATATAGATATGTCCTCATGATGAATTTCAATGTCCCTGTCCTGCAAGAAATTTACAACCTGATCTTCTAATGACGTCAGTTCCTGTGATGTTGAGTCCTCAGTTATTCCTTCATTTGTGACAACTTTCGTGTATTTTTGATTTTTTATTTCCAGACCAGTTATCACAAGATTGTCCAGTCTAGCATCTTGTTCAAGATAATCCACTTTTTGTTCAAGTTCAGCAATTTTTTTGTCTTTATAATTAGATTCCATTTTTAATTGCTTGATCTCCTCAAACAGCTTCATCAAGAGTTCTTGTTGTGTTGTCACCTTTGTTAGTTCTGAACTCATGAACTAATGAATGAAAGCTTCCAGTTTTAATGAAATAAAGTTGCTTTGATATTTTGATTGGAATTGATTGATTACATATTGTTAAGTTTATTTTACAAATGTTTCAGAGTTTGGAACACACTTGTTGACCAACTGGGACAATGGAGTGGCGCAGATTTTTTAGGGCACATGCCAACTTTCAGTTTTGAACAGAGTAGTGTACTCCACCATCATCATCAATGTGTGTATACAGTACACATATATGTGTGTGTGTGCATATATAAACAGTATACGCACACATATTAATATATGTGTACCTGAAAAAGCCACAGGCAAAGCAGAATGTTCAAAAAAGAAACAAGATCATCCATTTTGGTTGTGTGTTCTTTTCCAACTCTTCTAATACGTGTTAGTGGTGGTTAGTAAAGAGCTTAATGTAGCACTAGCACCACCAGCTGGTTAGGAGCGTTGATATTAATGATCCGCCCACTACAGGAGAACTACCCGCCCACTAAAGGGGACCTAATGTGTGCTGTGGATACAGAAATAAACCGGTCCCACAGGAACCAGCCCAAACAAGCCACAATGAGACCCTACAGGAACCAGCCCTGTGGATAAGGGGCAAAAGTGTACATAGAATCTGTTGAGAGCATCAGGCAGTGATAGATCCCTAGGGCATTGTGCACCTCTGCCTTTATAATCTGTTATGCACTTACCGGTAATGCACTTCCACATGTTCTGTGTGTTTTGTGAGGAGAAGTGTCCCTGGATCTTCTGTGCATATGTGACTGGCCGTGGCAAAACCAGGAACAAGTCTCCCCTGGGTCATTTTGAGTTATTTACAGAATCTTAAAGTGTGGGTTCTAAGCTATCCGATGATGCCAAACACATGTCGCTCAAAAAAAAAATGAAGAAGATACAGCCATTTCAATGTTGGCAATCTGCAAATAAGATTAGGGAGAAAACAGGCTTCAAAGTTTTGGAAGAATGTCCCCATTCCAGAAGCATTACCTGGGGGTGTTAACAATTGCTGTTCATTTACATTAATTTGCGTTAACCCAACCCCCAGAACTGACTGTCAACACAGACTCTGCCTAGGAAGGTGTGCAGAATTTCAGCTTTGCTGGCAAATAGGGGTATGAATCTCTCAGTGTCTGGAGAATTGATTTGATTCCGATTTTTGGTATCACGATTCGATTCAAAATCAATTTTTCGATTCAGAAACAATTTTTGATTCAAAAATGATTTTTCTATTAAAATGGTCATAAATTTAGTTTCAGCTTTGTAACTGACAAGCTGAAAAGAATAAACAACAATGTAAACAAATGGAGCATTTATTTAAAACAATAATTTTAAACTGAGAATATTAAACAACAATGTAACAGTGTTCCCCAAACTACGGCCCGCGGGCCGCATCCGGCCCGCCCCCACCTTTGGTCCGGCCCCCAGAAAAAAAAAAAATAATAATAATTTTTTTTTTTTTACAAATGAATACATGTACAGTACTGTACGGTCACCAAGTACTTAGCCTATCCTAACACAGTTTTTAAAAATGAAGGAGTAAGTTGAATTGTCTCCCTTTCACATAAAGCTGTCGGTGCACAGTAAACATGGATGGAAAACTAGCAAACAAGCAAACAAAAACGTATTATTTTCATACAGAGTGGGAGGAGGAGTATTTTTTTGTTTATTCTAATTCAAAGTCTATTTGCCTCATCTGTAATTCGAGCTTCACCTGGCGTGGATGGAGAGTTCTTGAGTCTGCTCTCAGAAGAAAAGTATCCTTACATTCGAAGATGTGCTTTGAACTTAACAGCACTTTTTGGATCTACCTACCTGTGTGAGTCTGCTTTTTCACACATGAAAATCATCAAGTCCAAAAACAGATCCACAATAACTGATGATCATCTGGAGACCTGCCTGCGCCTCGCAACTTATGAGACCCTGGCCTCCTCCTCTCAGTGTCAGAAGTGCCACTAAGGTAGAGACACATTTATTTTATACAGCTTGCACCAGATGACACCATCCTGCTGCACAGAGCAGCTGCCTAGTTTTGATATTTAGGTTTTATTGAGGTTTGAAATAGTTGTTGGAGATTTGTAAATCTGCACCTTTGTAAGTCACTTTTTGTAAATAGTTAGTGTAAATGAGGGAGTTTTATATTGTTCAGTTCATTGTTTATTCGTTTCTTTAAAAAATATGGTGTGCTTTTCAAATATTGCGTCCTTTTACTTTGATAAAATACTTTAATTAAATAAAACTAGCAACACATTACGTTCTGTTTTATTTACTTTAAAGAAGTGAGGAGTAGGGAGATGAAAAATTTTGTTTTTTGATACTGAGACTGGACGAGTAGCTCTCGGCAAACTGCCGACTTCAAAAGTAGCTCTTGGTTCAAAAAAGGTTGGGCACCCCTGATTTAGGCACTCCTGCAATTGTCACACTTTTTCCTGTTAAAAACTGACTCCGGCCCCCCACCAGAGAAGGGAAAAGTTATGTGGCCCTCACAGGAAAAAGTTTGGGGACCACTGATGTAAACCAATGGAACATTTATTTGAAACAATAATTTTAAACTGAGAATAACAACAATGTAAACAAATGGAACATTTATTTAAAACAATAATTGTAGGTTCTGTACTTTATCAAAGTTTTTGAATCATTTGATATTCATACCAAAAATACAAACAAATAATACAGGAATGCATTAAATGCTGTAACTTGAATTACCAGTACTGTATTAGGTTAGCTTAGTTGCCTGGATTCCTCTAAAACAATAAAATAAAAATATAGGAACAAATAATTCATCCATCCATCATCTTTAACCACTTCTTCCTTTAAGAGTCATGGGGCTCACTGGTGTCCATGTCCAGTCATCACTGTGCGAGAGGCGTGGGACACCTGGACAGGTCTCCAGTCCATCACATACAAATAATTCAAAATATACAGACAAAAACAGACTTCAGCCTACCAAAGTGTAGTAACCTTTAACTCAAGCATTATAAGAGGGGGACAATAATGCTGTCATTGCTGGTATCACTCAGCCCTCTGTGAATAGCAAACAACCATCAGGGTGCTAACGATCCATTGTTAGGCTGATGGTCCTCCATCATGTGAGCAGCTGGTTTCGGCTGTCATCAGCAAACTGGTTCATCCACTGTGAGAGGGTGTTAAGACTGAGCTGAATACCAGACTTAGCTTTTTTAGATTTTTGTACCTGGATTATTGAGCATGCATCAGGGTAAAATTAAACATGTTTAAAAATTGATTTTGGAGCATTTAGAATTGATTCTGAATCGCCAGGACTAAGAATCCAGAGTCTTTAAAAAATCTATTTTTTCCTACACCCCTACTGGCAAACTTCCTTTTGATCTTTAAAAAAACAACATTAATACAAAGAATTGTATTTTATGTTATTGTGACATGTTTTACACATTAATAATGTTAATTGTTTTGTTACAGCCCACCCCAAAAAATAAGGGTCACAACTACAGTAGTCAAGTCAAGTCAATTTTATTTATATAGCACAGTTAAAAGGGTCCCCGGTTCAAATCCCGGTCTGGGGGCCTTTCTGGGTGGAGTTTGCATGTTCTCTCCGTGCATGCGTGGGTTTTCTCCGGGTGCTCCGGTTTCCTCCCACAGTCCAAAAACATGCATGTTAGGCTGATTGGTAACTCTAAAATTGACCCTAGGTGTGAGTGAGACAGGTCCCTCTTGTAAATGAGTCCCCGTGGCTCAACGAGGCTAGCCTGTATAAATAAAGCTTGAATGAAAAAAAAAAACAGATAAACTGTTATCAAGGTGCTTCACACACACAACATAAAAGAGGTTTAAAAATTTAATGAACAGTATCACACACCAATGGTAAAAATTATGATATTAACAGCAGTAAAAGTATAATAAAAATGGTGTTAAAGGTAGGGGAGACCGGGTATAGTTTAAATTTTAAATTTGTTCATTTTTTTACAAAAGAAACACAATACAAGACAATCCCATTAATGATACGTACACAATGTAAAAAAATGAAAGGAAGCAGAAAGAAGAATAAATCTTATTATATCTGCCCCTTTTTTCAAACAATCAGATTAAACAATAATAATATTTCACCAGTAGTACAAAATGACTAACTCTTTCTAATTTTCTAATACTAATACGTAACTAATAATCGATACAAAACACATTAATAATATTTCACCAGTAGTACAAAATGACTAATTCTTTCTAATTTTCTAATACTAATACATAATTAAAAATTGATACAAAGCACATTAATAATCTTCCACCAGTAGTACAAAATGACTAACTCTTTCTAATTTTCTAATACTAATACATTACTAATAAATAATACAATACACATTATGCTAATTCATATATATTTTTTCAACAAATTCCTTTTGATCATTTTTTTAAATGTAAACAGTGACTTGGCATTTTTAACTACATTCTCCAAGCCATTCCATAATCTAATTCCCTGGATTGAGGTAGAACGTCCCTTCAAGCTAGTTCTGAATTGTGGTTTTACAAACATCTCTGTCCCCTTAAGATTATAACAACTTTGTCTTTTAACAAAGTGCATTTGGATATTTAAAGGTAATTTGTTGTTCTGAGCCCTATACATAATTGATAAAATATTATAATCAACCAAATCATGGAACTTCAATAATTTCAGTTGATAAAATAATGTACTGGATGGATGACAGTAATGTTTTCTAGTGATAATTCTTACAGCTCTTTTCTGTAATACAAAAATAACATGGGGAGAGTTGTAACACCACCAGTTCCACCAATCAGGGATAAGAGGATTCACATGATCATTTCAGTGTTTACCCGCTTCCTCCACAATACCATATTGTGATTGTCAAGTCTGGAAACAGGTACATGCAGATACTAAGGAGAAAAAACTGATTTTGAGGTAAGAAAGTAAATTTTTTGACCATGACTATATTTTGTTTAGTACTTATACTGTTGCAGATAAAACCATATAACTTACATTAGATGAAAGTGTAATTTCTCAGGCAAAATGTGATGCATTTTCCTGTGCTAATTTCAAACCACTATGCTACTACAGCTAGCTAAACATGGCTGACAGGGTTGGGGTGGGTTGTAACACATATTTAGGCCTTATATGGCATTATATTATATTTAGGCATTATAGGTCTACATGTTAAGGAAGATTGTTCTAGTAGAATAATTTACACACATGCACACACAAACAGTATACAGGTGGTCCCCGACTAAGTTGGAAAATGTATGCTAGCGCTACTACGAACCCATTTTTCAACACAAACGTGGTTCATAAACATGCACAGAACTTTGTTTACAAACAGTTAGCTAACACACTTTCATCTAAAAACACATTCCAGTGCTGTATTTTCTGTATGTTCTGTACAACTTTACTATTCGTTAGTCAGCTCGTAAGTCCGGAACGTTGTAAGTCGATGTGCTCGTAAGTCGGGGACCACCTGTATTTGAGTTATGGTCAGTCACAGAAAGAGAGAGAGACATTTTGTTCTTGTATTGTTCTTTTAATTCAGTAAACCTCTTTTTGAAGCATATCACATGGTGTGGCCTCTGTTTTTGCTTATTTTGTCTAATTGTTACAACTTACCCCAGCAAGTGTGGTTGTAACAAAGGACCACCATGTATTTGACATGAACTCATGAGGTCTGTGATATTCTTGCAGAGGTTTGAATTGGTGCCATTTGTAGTCAACAAATGTGGGTATTTTGTATAAAAGTTTGAAAACTCTAGCTCAAAAATTCTGTGAGTTAAAGGTGCTGGAGCAAAAAGTGTTACAACCATACCCGGTCTCCCCTACAGGACAGGAATGCACTTTATAAAGTTGATGACACTGGAAAAGTTTGTATAATAGCTGAAGATGTTGAGTAAATTCAGGAGATGCTTATGTTGCATCTAAGAAGGTTAGACAGGGGGAAAACAAAATAAAATAAGGCTTTACACACACCAAGCTCCTGCACAGACTTATTTTAGATGTCACAAAGGTGTTGGTGCTACATGACTTTTGTGTCATCAGGGCAGAAAGGCCTTATCTTTGCTGTAGGTCTTTTTTATTAAGCTTTTGTGGGCTGGTCGGTTTCCATCCATCCATCCATCCATTCATCCAAATAATGTATTTCAAAGAAAGAAAGATTTCTTGTTTCACCAAATATATATTAACATGAAAAATAAATTCTAAAGATAACCTTACATAAAGATAAACAAAAACATTTTAGAGCAAAATTATCTGGGAAAAACAAGGCTATTTTAATTAAACACGCTGCTCCATTCAGCTTTTTTATCATGATGACAGCAGCTGACAGCAGCTGACAGCTGCGTGAACGGCTGATCCATCCGATGTTAACTGTACATTTTACCTTTTCAAACGGCCAGTTGAATCTGCATAATTGGTGCACCATTATCGTGCTTTAAATTTTAGTTTCTTTGCTGCGATTTGTAAAACCTAAGCCAATCCAACGCGTGTGATTGCGCGATGCGCTGCTGGACACAGACCATGGCTGCAGACACGGAGCCGAGTGGAGGCTCACTTTACCGCAGTGGCTGCGCGCATGGCGCGGTGATTACGTGTGTCTGCTTTGTCTAATGAAATAAAGATAGTGGATGGATGGATGGACGTATGGATGGATGTATTATGTAGGATGGAAACTGATTTGCTTGCGATTTGCTTGCGCACGCAGTAAAGGCTTCTTTTTTTTTCCTCGGGTCGGTCGGAAAAACAGCTGACAGCTCTGACGCTTTGATCGGCTTTATTTTATTATTTTCCTTGTTCCTTGTGTCCACTGGGTGATCTATAGCTGTTAAGTAGCCATGTGCTTCTTTCAAAGCTGCACGTTATTGGCCGAAGAGCTCTGATACCAGCCAAACAAGTCCCGCATGTTAATCAGCTGTGAGGGTCCCCGCCCCCCAGTACGCAAATCACTGCGGCTTGGTTTTACTCTGAAAACAAACTTAATTCTAACACAAAGTTTAACAGTTTAAACACTTATAAAGTGTTTTTTAAAGCATGGGATGGTTTCTTCACAACTTCAACTGGTACATTTTGCAAAAAAACGATTTTCACTAATTTCTCAGAAGTTGAAGGTTTATTGATTTTTTCTCAGTTAGAGCTGTGCCGACTTGTTCCTGGATTTGGAGTGGCTGGTCACATATAGACACGTCCTGGTAGCTCACTGGAAACGCATTGTGCCGTTAGCTGCTCCTAATCTTATCTAGACCTTGTGGGTTCGATTCCCACAAGGTATGACTTTTTTTTTTTTTTAGATTATTTATTCATTCCAGATTAAAAAAACTATGCTTTATTTCTTGTTGTTTTGTAAATAGTTTTCTTGTGTTTTTTTAATCTGGAATGAATAAAAAAAATAAAAACGTTGTCCCATGTGGGAATTGAACCCATAAGGTTCGGAACGGCGAGCCAACGCTCTTCTCACTGTGCTATCGAGGCATGCTTGTCTGAAAAGGTCCAGATTTATTTTAAACGAACCGCCCCTCATGAAATTCTAGCCACGCCTCTGCTGACAAAGACTAAAAATCCTTGTAAAGTCTTTTATTTAGTCAGAATAGTTTGAAATGCTCCTGTAAGCTCACAGTAACTTTACGGCCCTTTAGTGTTCATCAGGTACAATCAGCCGTTTGAAACCGTTATAAATACAACTTTTCATCACATCTTTGTCTCATCATAAAAACATTGCTATCAGTAATGTTTCTGACCTTCATCTCTGTACTTTTAATTGTTGTATTAGCTGACTTGGTGAAGTTTTCCTTGTTCCATGTGTAAACCTCTGTAAAGATTACCGGGACAGACTTCAACGTTGTTACGGCCCATAGGCACATACCATACAGGGACACGAGACACAGAGAAGATGGTAACAAAAAAAGAGTTTATTTTAGGCTCTCTGAGTCGGGCCTCTCCCAACTTCTGGATGATTTTAAACAAAGGCAAACTCTACCAGTAGGTAACTCACGGCTCCGGTCTTCAACACCCAGCTTCTCACGACAGCAGCATGTCTCAGCATCCTCTTCTCAAAACGGTTCATCATTCGGTTCTTCTTCGGCTTTGGCTCTCATCGGACGGTTTCAACATTTCACTCGGACTTCTTATTCACTCGGTCTTCTTCTCACGGTTCCAACATACGGTTTCAACAAACGGCTTCATATACGGTTTCATTCGGCTTTCTTCAGCATCTTCTTCACTCGACCATGGCTCCACTCACTCTGCTGCTGCTGCTGCTGCTGCTGCTGCTGCAGCAGCTGCAGTCTCTTCTTCTGGGGCTGCTGGGACCTCTGCTCTTTTTGCTGTGTGGCTTGGACCTAATATAACAGGGTATCCGTGGGTTTGTAAAAGGTATTAAAAGGTAGTAAATGAAATTAACACAAATTAAGGCCATTAAAAAGTATTAAAAAGTAATAAATGTCATCTGATGAGGTATTATTTTTTTTAAACCTACACAACTATATTTTTCTCGTTCTGTCGTCTAAAAAAAGGTCTGTGAATTTATTTATCTTTTCTAATTTTATGTTCCGAGTAGGACCTTAGCTAAAACAATGACGTCATATCGTCAGTCAGTGTGCGCTCGCACCTACAGCTGGCCGAGGCTTATCATGTCTGTAAAAAGAAACAGGAAAGAGGAGCGCGGCTTTATCCTCCGACATTTAACAAGAAATGTACCTAAACAATTGTTTGTTAGCTCGAAATTATAGCAAAGGTGTGTCTCAGTCTAACGTTTTCTTAATAAATGTACTTTAATGGTTAAATCGGCTTTATTTAAAAAAAAGTTTCGCTGCCTGTGTCCTCCGTGATCGCTCAGCGCTGAGATGAAAAAGGAGCGTGGCTCGTTTCGCCGACATTTAACAAGGAAAATACCTAAACAATTATTTGTTAGCTCGAAATTATAGCAGAGGTGTGTTTCTGTCTATCATTTTCTTAATAAATGCACTTTAATGGTTGAATTAGCTGCATTTCGCCGGGGAGGTGCAGCTGCATTGACGGGTCTAAGCAGCAAGCAGTAGGTGGGGAGAATATGGCAGGCCAATTAAGTCATTAATAGCTGGTGAAGATTCTCAGTATCCAGGACATGGTGAATTCTAAAAAGTGCAAGAAAAAAACAAAAAGTACAAGAAAAAAAACAATAAAGTATCAAGTACAGTATAGTATAATAAATAAAGTCCAGTTGTTTTTTGTCTTGAACTTTTTTTAATTTGTCATTATAGACACGTTTTCTTATTACATGATACAACAGCCAACAGCATGCCATACACCTATTACTACTATATAGGGCCCATCAAGTATTGCTGTTTTTTTTTTTTTTTTTGTTCAATCAGAATGAATTGAAACTGTCATGTCTCAGCTAAAAAAGGTTTATAAAAATGGGGAAAATCCATAAATATGTCACTTTGGCCTACAAGTTGCAGGGCATGTAAATTATGCAAAAAACTGCCACTTACAGGATGAAAAATATAGTAATTATTTTTCTTCTTCTCTTTTTGAATTATGCATGTGTTCAGTGTTGAATTATTTTAACTAAACTGTTCTGTTTTCAAGTTTACAGTTTTTCGTTTGCCATTAGAGATATGTTATGTGTGGGAACAATTGAACTTTTTCTCTTGGGTTAGATTTAAACAACAAGTAGGCCAGTGCTTTTATTGATGTACTGTATCCAGTAATTGTTATAAAACTACATGTACTACCAAAGTTTAGGAAGAAATGACAGTAATCTTATCACTTTACAATTAGTTGCTTAGAACTGAAGTACAACAAGTTGCTGTTACGGTTACAGCTCAGTGCCGTGCTGGTAGTAAAAAATAGTTTGATGGTATTAAAAAGGTATTAAATTCAACTCAAAGAAATTCTGTATACCCTGATGGAGAGAGAAACTACCTCCACCTACAGCATGTTAATGAGCACCAGCTGCAATCAATTAGGCTCCTAATAATAATAATAATAATAAATTCAATTTATACCGCACTTTTCATTAATAAAAATCTCAAAGTGCTACAGTTGTCCTACAGCCACTAAACAGCTCATGCCTCTGCTCAAAACCTTTAAAAAAAAACTCAAAACCTTTACACAATTTTGTATTCTCACTAAAACAATTTACATACCTGGTGCATGTAACAAACGTACCCTGGAAGTGCTGCGTTGTTCCCAGCTGGACGCTGCTGCCGAGTCTCGTCTCGTCCCACAAAATAGTTTTAGTTGGAGTGTAAAGAGCAAAAAGACACTTTTATTGTGCACAAGTCAACATTTAGTATGAGAAGCTGTTCCACGTGCATGCAGGCTGAAGAATCGTGCGCTCCTCAGCTCAGAACGTCTGACTCCTGTTGGCTTCCCCCAAAGCAGGACGTCAATACTTGATGCAGCAGCTGCTAAAACATCTGCTTCAGTAGAAGAACTAATGAAACACAAACTGGTGTCGTGCACGAGGACACTTTCAGGAAAACAAAACCTCCATGTTTGACCACCGAGCAACACATGCTCATTTAACAAAAACACTGCATCATTTTCAGCTAACGGTTCTGTAGGGTCCGGGGGGCTGGAGGGTCTTCAAAAACTCTCAACTGAAATCTTTAAAGGGGACCACATATAGGTCTTTAAAATTTTTACTTTATGTCTGTGTGCTATCTTGACAATATTAATTCATTTTAATACACAAAATAATTCTTAGATAATTAATTATACCCTTTTTAATTCTGCCATTTTTAACTTTCGTTTTGAACGACCGGTTTCTGATACAAGTTCTGAAGTCCACGCCCTTCAACGATCTGTTTACGCCCTCTGTAACAGCCAGTATCTGTAATGTGTTGTTGTTTTAAAATTAGCTCTTTTTTTATTACTCATTTGACTTACTGTTAGTGCTAGCTTAAGATAACTTACCGAAACCCGTCTGAGCGCGCCGCAATTTGCTGCTCCTTTTAGCATTAGACCACCCGAATCCGATGCTAATGTTAGCTTGTTCCTCTTCCGGTGTTCGCCAGCTCCGCTCGTTGCACGCGGCGATTTTGGGAGTTATCGCTGTTCCAGTCAAGACAACACAAAGTTCACCAAGTGTCTGGGCAGAGCCATATATAGAGAGAGTTCTGACACTCTTTGATCTCGCCAACAGGCGGTCAATCGTTCCAAACAACGGCTATGGAAACCTTGTGGAGCTGCGCCCTCTGGTGGCGACGGAGCGCTACTGCAGGCAGAGTCAGACTGTAACAGAGCCATGGAACAAATTGCCCCCTCCATGACCCACGTGACTTCCGCATTCCATTCTTACAACGGAACTCTATGGAAGTGTCGCAACTCTCACTTTACATATACATGTACCGGTATGGCTCTGGGGGTGGGTTGTGGCAGATTGGCTGCGGTTTGTGACACAAACCGCAGGAAGTGAGAAACCAACTGATTTTATCACAAACAAATAAATCTACTTAGAGTAAATAAACCACTGGGTGCATTTCTTTGGCCTTAGGACTGTTTTTTTATGAAGTACATACCCAAAGTTGAGTAAAAAAAATCTTAAAAAGTGAATTTTGCATGTGTGGTCCCCTTTAAAAAATTAACAAAAAATACTTTTGGACAAATTAAAAGAGGAAAATGACGCTTTACCCACAAACTGACATAAAATATATTTTCTGGTCAATTTAACAACAAATAAACAAAACAACTGAAATGTGGAGTTTTTTTTACCTAAAGGCCTTTAAATTAATTTTATCATTTAAATGAGATATTTTCATTTGAAGCTGAGAAAGTTAAAAATTTTGACTAATTCATGAATCAAATAATAAAACATGAGTATTTTGAATCATTTCTGTAAGGTGGTTGATGTTTCCCCTAAAGAACACAAACTGTCATAAAGTTAAAGTTACATAAATTCAGGATGGTTGTCTGAAGGAATTCATGCTTTGACTTTTCATTACTCTGATATTTTACTAACACATGTATTGTGGACTGTTGCTGCTCTTGTTGACCATAAAAACAACTCGTTATTGAAATTAATTTTTGTGTTTCAAAATAAAAACAAACAACCCCTCCTTGTTGTCCTGATCTAACGTGTGGAGTGGTAGTAGCTGAGAGTGGTCCACCAGCCAGACTCTGAGCTCTAACAGACCAGCTGAGATCTCAGAATATCACATGAGATGGTTCATAACGTTATGGACCTTACCAAGCTCCGCCCACAGGGCCGCGTTTCATTGGCTAATGCCCATAACACGTCACAGCGCAGCTTCCACGTGCGTGCCGGTCTCACAAAACAAACGCTACGGTAGCGTTTGTGAGACCGGCACCACATGCTACTTACATTGCTAGCTAGCATACGTGCAGAATTTTTTTGCGTCAGGGCTGGAAAAATGGTCCTCCACCGTCAGTGGGGTATCTGTACAGGAGATGTCAGGTACCCTGACCGTATTTGTGGAAGTAAAATTCACCGTTTCCCTATATGTGAAACTGAATGCCTTGCTTGGATCAAAGCTTGTGCACGACCACAAAACTGAACAATTATTTCTTTCACCAGCAGAGAAGGGTTGACCTGCTTTTGAAACCTGCTAGTTAACAACACGCGGTCACGATGAGAGAAAGCCACAGTTCACTGAACGTCCTGGAAGTTGGGAAGAAACAGCTCTGCTAACTCCACATGAGCTAGCTAACACAACGAGCTCTACTGTCGATTTCACCTAAAACTGCACAAAATCGTGACACGAAGGCTGGATTTTAACTAACACACCGGACGGCTGAGCTCGTTAGCCCTCACAAAAGTCGCTGTCGGCGTGTTTAGCAGCTAAAGCAGCAACGGCTAACCAACCACTTAAGGAATGAATGGAGATTACAGTTAGCATTAGCTTTGCGACCAAGGCACACTCAAAGTTTTGCCAACAACAGAAATCACTGATTTCAAAAGTAACCCTCAAAACCATGAATGCCTGACTTACCCAGCCTTGCAGAACAATAGGCATCAGTGATCCTGTCCACAGCTGTAATAATGCTGAGCGAGCGTGTGAGGAGCTGATGTTTTCCTCATCAGACAGTAGCATTAGCTGTGACGCGCACGCTGTTGGAGGCATCGCGTGGCTCAAACAACTTGATAACGTCCAAAAAAAAAAATAACATGAACTTGTTGGTTCCCCTGTCCATCGTCATGGCTGATATTTTGTTGGAATCTGGCAGAAATGATACACTATTCGACTCAGAAATACCCTAGTCGACGCCATGTTTACATTGAAACTAATGCTGCGCTTGGGAGACATGGAGCCGGTCGGAGCTTAGGGGGCGTTTCTGGGTGGAGCTTGGTAAGGTCCATTTACAAGGTTTGACCAAAACGCTACAACAGGGGTCACCAACCTTTTTGAAACTGAGAGCTACTTTGTGGGTACAGAGTCATACAAAGGGCACCAGTTTGATAAACTCTTTGGAAATAAAGCGTAAATTGAAAAAAAAATGTATAATACGTAAAAAAAAATTCAAGAACATATTTTTAAGATAGACATTTTAAATTATATATAAATACAAAAAAAAGAATAACAACTGAATAAAATGAAAATTTAAATGCAGCTTAGTAGTGAGTTGTGCTATTTTTAGAACAGGTCCGAGGGCACCTCATGGTCCTTGGGGGCACCCGGGTGCCCGCGGGCACCATGTTGGTGACCCCTGCACCACAAGTTTCTCATCACAAGATGATCTTAGTGTCAAACTGTGGGATGAAAGGTGGCGGGTGATATGCATTCCTTCAAGGAATGCTAGGCCTTGAATGGATTCAGTTTTTGTGTCTCTGACATCCAGTAAAACTAATTCTGTCCACTTCAATCATTTAGTTCATATTTCAGTTTGAACCTGCATCCTGTTGCTTCAGCTCACATCTTTTATTCTTTATTCAGATTGGAGCTGCAGTTTGTCAGAGATCAGCTGTTCTTCTCTGGTCTCAGCTCTGAAGTCCAACCCCTCCCATCTGACACAACTGGACCTGAGCTGAACACAATTGTCTGACTCTGGAGTGAAGGAGCTCTGTGGTTTCCTGGAGAGTCCAAACTGTAGACTGGAGGTTCTGAGGTCAGTTCACTGCAGCTGTTGGAGGTTTTCTATGTTTGTCCAACTAAAATCATTCCCTGATACTTCACAATTTATTCAGTTATAAATGTTTCATTCATTTAACCCTTTGATGGTCTAAAATCAGCCCCACATTTTAATGTTTTATTTTGGTGCTGTCAATAACCACAGATGTTCCTGACAAAGACTAAAAATCCTTGTAAAGTCTTTTATTTAGTCAGAATAGTTTGAAATGCTCCTGTAAGCTCACAGTAACTTTACGGCCCTTTAGTGTTCATCAGGGACAATCAGCTGTTTGAAACCGTTATAAATACAACTTTTCATCACATCTTTGTCTCATCATAAAAACATTGCTATCAGTAATGTTTCTGACCTTCATCTCTGTACTTTTAATTGTTGTATTAGCTGACTTGGTGAAGTTTTCCTTGTTCCATGTGTAAACCTCTGTAAAGATTACCGGGACAGACTTCAACGTACCCTGGAAGTGCTGCGTTGTTCCCAGCTGGACGCTGCTGCCGAGTCTCGTCTCGTCCCACAAAATAGTTTTAGTTGGAGTGTAAAGAGCAAGAAGACACTTTTATTGTGCACGAGTCAACATTTAGTAGGGCTGGACGATATGGCCAAATTTTTTATCACGATATAGTTCTTAATTTCGGTCGATATCGATATAATTTGATACAGATATAAACAATATAAAACCCTAAAAAAAACTATAAACTATACAAATAAATTAATGTTCACCTTGTATTTGTATTTAGCCTCCAAAAAGATGGAAATCACCATCAAATAAACATAAACTTCTCAACCCAATAATTCTCAGTCGGGTCATCTGGACAGTTTCTTTTTTATAGACACGTTTCATCCTCCATCCAGTTTCTATAAAAAAGAAACTGTCCAGATGACCCGACTGAGAATTATTGGATTTGGTACCTGGATTATTGAGCATGAACTTTCTTGCCATAAAATTCTCAACTGTGTCAATATTAATAGTTTTAACTTTAAATAACTTTAAAATTTACAGCATTGACATTCATACATTCATGATCATGATTCATGATCATTCATTCATTCAGGACACCCTAGGTCGCAGTTCGATGATCGACTTTGTTGTCGTCTCATCTGATCTGCGGCCGCATGTCTTGGACACTCGGGTGAAGAGAGGGGCGGAGCTGTCAACTGACCACTACCTGGTGGTGAGTTGGCTCCGATGGTGGGGGAGGATGCCGGTCAGACCTGGCAGACCCAAACGTATTGTGAGGGTCTGCTGGGAACGTCTGGCAGAGTCTCCCGTAAGACGGAGCTTTAACTCCCACCTCCGGGAGAGCTTTGAA
Source organism: Garcialebias charrua (assembly GCA_038048925.1). Taxonomy (NCBI): domain Eukaryota; kingdom Metazoa; phylum Chordata; class Actinopteri; order Cyprinodontiformes; family Rivulidae; genus Garcialebias; species Garcialebias charrua. Next base: position 8,212 of record JBBPBX010044318.1, on the reverse strand, counting down.
CACGTTCCGAGGGAGGCGGGGGACATGGAGTCCGAGTGGGCCATGTTCCGCGCCTCTATTGTCGAGGCAGCTTATCGGAGCTGTGGCCGCAAGGTTGTTGGTGCCTGTCGTGGTGGCAACCCTCGAACCCGGTGGTGGACACCGGCAGTGAGGGATGCTGTCAGGCTGAAGAAGGAGTCCTATTGGGCCTTTTTGGCTTGTGGGACCCCGGAAGCAGCTGATAGGTACCGGCAGTCCAAGCGGCATGCGGCTCGGGTGGTTGCTGAGGCAAAAACTCGGGCGTGGGAGGAGTTCGGAGAGGCCATGGAGAATGACTTCCGTACGGCTTCGAGGCGATTCTGGTCCACCATCCGGCGTCTCAGGGGGGGAAAGAGGTACGCGACCAACACCATTTATGGTGGGGTGGCGTGCTGCTGACCTCAACTCGGGATGTTGTGAGTCGGTGGGCGGAATACTTCGAAGACCTCCTCAATCCTACTGGCACGTCTTCCACTGAGGAAGCGGAGCCTGGGGACTTTGGGTCGGGTTCTCCGATCTCTGGTGCTGAGGTCGCCGAGGTGGTTAAAAAGCTCCGCGGTGGCAAGGCTCCAGGGGTGGATGAGATTCGCCCGGAGTTCCTTAGGGCTCTGGATGTTGTAGGGTTGTGTTGGCTTACGCGACTCTGCAATATCGCGTGGACATCGGGGTAGGGGTGGGCGATATGGCTCAAAAATTATATTGTGATATTTCAGAGTATTATCACGATAACGATAAATTTCGTGATATAACCTAAAAAAAAAAATCAAATGTATTTATTTGACAAAATTAACTTAACATGTTGCTTTGCAGTATTATATAAAATTTTTAAAAACAACAAGGGGTAATTTTACTGAAATTACTTTATTTAGTAAAGTATTTAGTCTCCAAGTAAAACTACACCTGCACTTTAAAATGAAGTTTGTGTCATTCCTCTGATTCATTTTTTTAACGGATCTGTCTCTGATGGAGTTGTAATGTATACAGCAGTGTTGTGCATGTATATTACAGAGTGCCAGTGAACGCACCGCCAGTGAGAGCGTGACGTAGGCGCGCAGGTTCGGGTGTGAAAGAAAGTCAGAGAACGGAGCGGTGGAGGATCATGCAGTCTGTTAAGTGTATTTGTGCAGCTTAAACAATAAAGCAACGTCTGCTATAAACCAGCAAGGTTATTGAGCGTGCAGAGAAACATCACAGGAGTGACTGTGGAGCCGTGCGTGTTTGTAACACAGTTTACAGCGAGGACACGGCTGCTCAAAGCTGAGACGCGCGCGCGTTGTTTTTAACATTTTAGCAGTAACTAATTAGCGTTTTACACCAGTACAGACTGGAGGGGATGTGCGCAGTTGTTTAAAGCGCTCGGGTGTTAAGGGGCGGGGCGCCCTGACGTCTTACGTCATGAAATTAGCATATCATGATATAAGATTTTTGCCCGGGCAAGCTTTTTATACCGGTATTACCGGTAACGATATGATATAGCGCAGCCCTACATTGGTGGCAGTTCCCTCGGATTGGCAGACTGGGGTGGTGGTTCCCCTATTCAAAAGGGGGACCGTAGGGTGTGTTCCAACTATAGGGGGATCACACTCTTAAGCCTCCCTGGTAAGGTCTATTCAGGGGTTCTGGAGAGGAGGGTCCGTCGGATAGTCGAACCTCGGATTCAGGAGGAGCAGTGTGGTTTTCGTCCTGGTCGTGGAACACTGGACCAGCTCTACACCCTCAGCAGGGTCCTGGAGGGTGCGTGGGAGTTTGCCCAACCAGTTTACATGTGCTTTGTGGACTTGGAGAAGGCATTCGACCGCGTCCCTCGGGGGGTTCTGTGGGGGGTACTCCGGGAGTATGGGGTACCAGGCCCTTTGATAAGGGCTGTTAGGTCCCTGTACGACCGGTGTCAGAGCTTGGTCCGCATTGCCGGCAGTAAGTCAGGCTCGTTTCCGGTGAGAGTTGGACTCCGCCAAGGTTGCCCTTTGTCACCGATTCTGTTCATAACTTTTATGGACAGAATTTCTAGGCGCAGCCAAGGTGTTGAGAGGATCCGTTTTGGTGACCTTAGAATCGCTTCTCTGTTTTTTGCAGATGATGTGGTCCTACTGGCTTCATCAGTTCGTGATTTACAGCTTTCACTGGAGCGGTTTGCAGCCGAGTGTGATGCGGCCGGGATGAGGATCAGTTCCTCCAAATCCGAGGCCATGGTCTTGAGCCGGAAAAGGGTAGCATGCCCTCTCCGGGTCGGGGAGGAGGTCCTGCCCCAAGTGGAGGAGTTTAAGTATCTCGGGATCTTGTTCACGAATGAGGGAAAACTGGAGCGTGAGATCGATAGGCGGATAGGTGCAGCGTCCGCAGTGAAGCGGGCGCTGTACCGGTCTGTCGTGGTGAAGAGAGAGCTGAGTCAAAAGGCAAAGCTCTCAATTTACCGATCGATCTACGTTCCCACCCTCATCTATGGTCATGAGCTTTGGGTTGTGACCGAAAGAACAAGATCTCGGATACAAGCGGCTGAAATGAGTTTTCTCCGCAGGGTGGCTGGACTCTCCCTTAGAGATAGGGTGAGAAGCTCAGTCATCCGGGAGGGACTCGGAGTAGAGCCGCTGCTTCTCCACATCGAGAGGAGCCAGTTGAGGTGGCTCGGGCATCTGGTTAGGATGCCTCCTGGACGCCTCCCTGGTGAGGTGTTCCGGGCATGTCCCACCGGGAGGAGACCCAGAGGAAGACCCAGGACACGCTGGAGGGACTATGTTTCTCGGCTGGCCTGGGAACGCCTTGGGATTCCCCCAGAGGAGCTGCTCCAAGTGGCTGGGGAGAGGGAAGTCTGGGCCTCCCTACTTAGGCTGCTACCCCCGCGACCCGACCCCGGATAAGCGGAAGAAGATGGATGGATGGATGGACATTCATACCGTAAAAACTGTTGTATTATATGCTGTATTTTTGCTCATTTGAATGTCCAGCGTATTAAACACCGAAGAGTATTATTTATGGATTTTTCCCCATTTTTTAGACCCATTTTTCGTGGGCAGCAGCCAGCAGAGGACTCAGAGAGCGAAGAGGAAGAGGAGGGCCACTTCCAGACGTTTCTAGCTCATGTGTCCAAGTATGTCCGAAAACAGCCTCCTCTGGTCGGACTGACTCTGTCGCTGCCCGCCCCCTGCTCTGGATGTAGCTGCTATTAGCTGTGAGGTTCGCTGTTTTTGTTTGCAAGATACCACTCATAAACCACACCGCAGATTTTTAAATCCAGCTGATTTCACATTTGGTTCAGCTCAGGAGCCCGTCTGCTATAGTGAGGTAAGAAATATATTTTTAAGCGTTTATTTAGCTAAATTTAAAGAAACAAAGCGTCCGGTTTGACCCGCCTGGCGCCTGCATAAAAATCGCGAACTTTTTTTTTTAATCCAGCTGATTTGAACATTTCGTTAAACTCAGGAGTACGTCTACTATTAAGTCAGCTAAGAAATATATTTTTTAAGCGTTTATTTAGCTAAATTTAAAGAAAGAAAGCGTCCGGTTTGACCCGCCTGGCGCCTGCCTAAAATTCGGCGAACTTTTTTTTTTAATCCAGCTGATTTGAACATTTCGTTAAGCTCAGAAGCACGTCTGCTATGAAGTCAGCTAAGAAATATATTTTTTCTCGCAAAGAAATAATTGTTTTACCGTGTTTCCTTGTGAAGATCTTCGTACTCGCTTGCTTCTGTCGCCGCCATCTTGATTAGGGCAAATGAGGCGCTGACGCGTCGCGTGGTGATGACGCGTATTAAACACCGAGGCGTATTGTTTACGTTTTTTTCTTGTTTATTGTTAATAATTGGACAAAGCGTATTAAACACCGGAGCGTATAATCCTCCGGCGAATACAGTAGTTAATTAGATAAAACTTTTGGGTGTTGTTATTTATAAGAAGCTGACATAGAAATCTCATGGAAATTACTTAAGAATAAAATTAACAAAATCGATTGCATTACTGTATAAAGTAAAATAGTTTTTGAATGACAAAGTTTTGAATATTTTGTAAAATGTATTTAATCTGTTGTATTGAAGTTTGGGGAAAAGCATGTAAAACTATTACAAACCCTGTTTTTATTTTATAAAAAAGAGCTATAAGAATTATTAGTAGGAAGTGCTATGGTCACCCAACAAATATTTCATCAGTTTAAATTATTAAAATTTTATGATTTGGTTGAACATAGTATTTTACAAGTCATGTATAAAACTAAAAAAAAATTACCCCCCAAATATTCAATTAAAATTTGTTTAAAGTTATTAAACCCTGAAGGGAATGTAAATGTTTGTAAAACCTCCATTTAGGACTAGTTTGAAGGAGCTGAGTTGTAAATCAGGAAACAGGATTGTGTTGACTTGATATCACCATAAACATTTCTAAAACTATTTATACTGGTGAAGATTCTCAGTCGTCCAGGACATGATCAAATCAAAAAGGCGTTCAATACAAGATCAACTGGACTTTATACTGGACTTTTAAAACTATTTATGTTTTAAAGGATGATTAAATCAAAGTTGTTGGGAAGGTGTGGTGCAGGTGAAGTGAAGGTTGTTGTTTGTTTGTAGTTATTTTGTATTTTTTAAACAAGGGGCAGATATTATAACACTATTTTCGTCTTTCTGCACATTTTCATTCAGTGTTTTTTTTTCTTCTGATGAATTTGTTTTATTTTGAATAAAAAAACATGCAGCGCTGGGGCTGTTTGTTTACGTCGTAGTTTCAGGGACACGTTGGCTCAAACTTTATTGTTCTTCATCTTCTGACTCTCATCATATTCTATCGAGTGGAAACTCTTCAGATTAAACAAGTTAGATGTTCCCACCGCTAGTTAGAACGACTCCGTCACGTTTTGCAAAATAAAGAAACCGAGTAGGACTCGCTGCAGATGAGACCTGCAGTTTAACAAAACCGAACTACGTCCACACCGACAAATTAGTCTTTCCTCTCATCAGTGATGTCGTCTCTTTCTCTTCGCTTGTGATATTTGTTCAGTCACATTCTGACGGTCATGAGTACTCGTTTGACTCGTTTTGAAGCGAAAACTTAACGCGCTTTGGAGACTAGCTTAGCTTTTAGCCTGCTACCGCTAACGCCTGCTGCTGGAGTGAGCGCTGCGTAACAACGACGTCACCACGCACGTTTTGTGTCACAGCTTTTTCTGTCCGGGCGGGTTGTTGAAGCAGCCGCTCCAACCCGAACAGAAACAGAAAAACGTCAGTGAAACGTTGTAAAATCCTATCGAAATATCGAAAATATGCTTAAACTTCATATCATCGTTATTGAATAAAAGTACAGGGAACCCTCGAGTTACGTCAGGGATCCGGACCTACGGGTGTGACTTAGGTCGATTCTGTCGTATCTTGCGGACCAAAAACACGTGCCTGTCGTAGGTCCGCATTTCTGACGTAGGTCGAGGCTATACCGCTAACGGAGCGCTGCACACACATTTAACGGCATGAGAATGAACAAGCGGACATCCTATGCCATAAACATGCACAGAACTTTTACAAACACTTAGGGCCAGTTTACACGGCGCGTATTTTGAGTGTAACCGCTACTTTCTCTTTGCGTCTTTGCTTATCGCCTACACGACGCTGCTCTTTGCATCCGATACTTTTCTGATCCTGCTCTCAAGGTGGAACTTTTTCGCTGACCCCCCGTTGATAATGTAAACATCTCCCACGGAGCTTTTGTTTGAACACATGCACGCAGCACGCACGCGCAGACAGCCGGCATTTTAACAATGGCGGTGGACTGGACAGTGGACACACGCACCACTTTCTGAACTATAGCTGATGGAATATATTTTGATTCTCATATTTAATTATTCTACACCTTACCTGCATCTGTGTTGGAAGAGAGCCAGCTGCCTGGATCCAGTTGTCGCTGTTAACGAGGCAGTCGGACATTTCACGTGTCACGCTGCACTATAACATACTAAATGTGCTATATATTAACAGTTTAACAATAATAAACAGTATTTATGTTAGCGTGGGAGATATTTAAATTTATCTGAGCTAAATGAAGCTATCTGGACTCGTTACGTCATGCCTAACATGCTGCTGAAAATGAAGACACCAGGTTGATTTTTTATTTATTTGTTTATTCAACACCACAAACTCATGTCACAAACACTGAGAATTAAATTGAACACGTTAACCGAACTTTAATGAACTGGACTCTGTTGTTTACATCCTGGTGGAAACTGGACCCAGATCCGAACCGCCGGTCCGCTTCGTGGAACAGCTTCGACCTCGCAGGAAAAAAATAAAAATAAAACCTCAGTTGGTTGTTCTGTGATCGAACTAAACACAAGGAAACATTATTAAGAACATTGTTTACCTTGTAGCGCTGCTGGAAATCAGCTGATTCTCACGGACTAAAGTCAGACATGTTGACTCGGTTCCGGTCCAGTCAGCAACTGGTGTGCAGATGAAGCGGTCCCACTTGGTGTCAAATCTGTTGACTCTTATCCAAATTCCAGCTTTAACTTGTTGTTAACTTGTTGACAACAACTTGTAGTAGCTGAACTTTTAGCCAGAGAGGAAAACAGGCTGCCTCGTCTGCTCTGTTTACCTCAGGCAGCACGCATGCGCAGTAGTGAAGGTTCCAAAAATCACAGCGCCATCTAATGGCCCAGCATGGTAACTACAGTGAAATCATGAGGACGGGGGGTGGGGGAGAGAGAGTCGTATCCACAGAATTCGCCCATGTCAACGCAAAACTTTCAACCTAATTAACATACCCAAAAGTTCTGTTTCCCCCACACAGTGTCCGTGTAAACAGGGCCTTAGATAACACATTATACCACACATTCATCCATAAACACACAAAACCAGTACAGCATGTACTGTACAGGTAAAGTACTGTACAGTAATGTTTTTTTCAGCACAGACAAAGCATACAAAATACAAATCTCTTCCTGAACAGTTCTCAGCCATAATCTGCAAATGAGTTCAACCATGAAACATGAACACTTCTCTTTGAGCAGCAGCTGTTAACATCAAAATGCAGCAAATGATAAGGAACTCTCATGCATTCATCCATCAGCAGCAGCAAAAACATGTCAACCATGAAACATGAACACTTCTCTTTGAGCAGCAGCTGTTAACATCAAAATGCAGCAAATGATAAGGAACTCCCATGCATCCATCCATCCATGCATCCAGCAGCAGCAAAAACATGTCAACCATGAAACATGATCACCTCTCTTAGTGCAGCAGGTGTCAACATCAAAATGCAGTAAATCATAAAGAACTCCCATGCACCAATCATGCACCAAATTCATTCATTCATTCAACCTTTATTTATACAGGCTAGCCTTGTTGAGTCACGGGGACTCATTTACAAGAGGGACCTGTCTCACTCACACCAAACAACCATCCACTCTCACACTCACACCTAGCACAAATCAGCACAATCAAACACACAAATCAGCCGAATCATCAGAAACATGTTGCAACCATCATGTTTTTGAAACCAGTGCAGTCCATGTGGTGTTTGTGTGCAGTCCATGTGCATGAAAAAGTCCATGAACTCTAAAAAAGCTAGAAGCAGCAGAAAAAGGAAACAAGGAAACAAAATGTCCTTACTTTGACTGAAGTGTAGGTAGACACTGATGTTTTTCTCAAGTTCAAACCTGGATCAGATGGAACTGCTTAGCCAGTGCTCAACCATGAATCAACCATGAACACTCAAGGCACTGTACCCCTCCCCCACCTTGCCGCTTGCCGTAATGACGCACTTTTTTTGCCGTATCTCGATTACATACTTCTAATGTAACTCTGTCGTAAGTCCGTTTTTTTGGTCGTATGTCGACGGCATTCTTTCAAAGAGGTAAATCGTAATTCCGCGTTGCCGTAGGTCGCAGGTGTCGTACCTCGAGGGTTACCTGTATATCGCAATATTTATCGTTATTGAATTATTGTCCAGCACTAACATTTAGTATGAGAAGCTGTTCCACGTGCATGCAGGCTGAAGAATCGTGCGCTCCTCAGCTCAGAACGTCTGACTCCTGTTGGCTTCCCCCAAAGCAGGACGTCAATAGTTGATGCAGCGGCTGCAGCAGCTGCTAAAACATCTGCTTCAGTAGAAGAACTAATGAAACACAAACTGGTGTCGTGCACGAGGACACTTTCAGGAAAACAAAACCTCCATGTCTGACCACCGAGCAACATGTGCACATTTAACAAAAACACTGCAT
>JBBPBX010044317.1:13933-27508 GCA_038048925.1 Garcialebias charrua | reverse complement strand
ACTTCAAGATAATACCCCTCCTCAACTTCCTTCCATTCTTTCTCCTCCTTAAACTTTTTCCTTATCCATTCCATTCTACCAGTAACATTACGTTAAACATGCCTGCAGATATAAGTTATTCTAAGATCCATAACTTGTTCTGTTGTTCGTAGAAATTACAGACGCGTATTTCATCTGTGCTGAAAATTGGGATTGTGATCCCAGTTGTTTCAGTATTGAACACCTTTTTTGATCTGTGCTGAAGTTCAAGTTATAGGAAAATCTGATCCATCAATCAATGTACAGTACATATGTTATGAAAAAGAAGAGAACTCGTGAATAATTGATGATAATTTGTGTCAGGATAAAACCTGCTCATTTTACATCTAGTGTATTGGATGGCTAAGTAAATCTGAACCCCCTATACTATTACAAGGTTAATCCCATTGAGCCTTAGGGACTCAAAATATAAAAAGTCAAAAAATTAAAAAGCAAAGACTCAAAAATATAAAATAAATGGAAGAATTGATATTTAAAAAAATCTGCTACATTATAAAGCAATATAAAATACTGTACTAAAAACAGGAACATGTCTGCATTGGTTTTTGCCATGAACTTAGCAGATGTTTAAAGGCCCTTAGAGAGGTCAAGGTCGACAGAGCTTATTGAATCAAGTGTTACTTGTGTTGGCAAAACTAGATGTTAAAGCTCCACTGACATCATCTTTTGACTTTTCAAAAAATGGCACAACATATATAAATATTAAGATTGACCCCTGACCGTTTTTGCTAAAATAATGTTAAATGAATGAAAATTGACCCCCAAAACAGTTTAAAATTAGCGCCATTTTTTTAACACGATAAATAGGGATATCCCCGTCGCAGGATGATGACGTCATGTAAAGGAAGTTCTCTCCTGCGCAGCTTGAAAACAATGGAGGAGCTACAAACTCGATCCGTCCAATTTAGCCATTTAAAAGTTAATATTTTAGCGGATTGTCTGCAGAGAGGCCAAAGTTATTTCCAGTAAACAGCAGGTTATAATTTTTTTCAGCTCCTGCTGGTTTTTGGAGACTTTTCACTTCATGAGGTGAGCTCAGCTGCTGTGTGGAGTTACATGCATGTGGACGAGGCAGAAGTAATTCTACAACATGTACATCGTCTCCAGCCTCCACAGCACTGAAATGGTAATATATTAGTTAATGTTCCTAATAATTATTCAACATTAATTAATAGTTTAAAAAATTAGTCCCTTTTAAAATATCTGTTAAATATATTATTCTTTTATTTTATTTTGTTTGTGTTTTCAGGTTTCCAGGTCTCCAGTCCATCACCTGAGGCTCTTCCTGTTGAACCACTAGTACAACCCAGACTTTCACATCACAGCAGGTAAGATTGCATCAACGAAAAGAATACTACTCAACAATATTCTTTGATGTAAATCTGTTGATTTTCTGTGGTTCTGATGAGGGAAGTGACAAAGTGGATGCAGCATTCAGCCCATAATGGACCCAGATGTCCCCTGCGTCCAGACCTACAACACCTGTGGCGCGCTCAGACGGGTTTCGGTAAGTTATCTTAAGCTAGCACTAACAGTAAGTCAAATGAGTAATAAAAAAAGAGCTAATTTTAAAACAACAACACATTACAGATACTGGCTGTTACAGAGGGCGTTAACAGATCTTTGAAGGGCGTGGACTTCAAGAAACCGGTCGTTCAAAACGAAAGTTAAAAATGGCAGAATTAAAAAGGGTATAATTAATTATCTAAGAATTATTTTGTGTATTAAAATGAATTAATATTGTCAAGATAGCACACAGACATAACATAAAAATTTTAAATACCTATATGTGGTCTCCTTTAACAAACTAAAACTTTGAACACTTTGCATTGAATTTGGCGTTAGCATAGCTATTAGCTAGCGGCCCATTTCTTAACACTTTTTAACGATAAATGTCCAAATTATTTCGCTAAAACCAAGCGGGCATGATAGCGTTTCTTGTATTGAATATCTAAAGGTGAAACTATCCGACTTTAATCAGTTAATATTACTTTTTTGGGTTGACAGTTGTAGCCCACTAGACGCTAACGTTGCTACGAAACTTCGTCGCCCATCTAAAATCCATAAATAGGTAGTCATTTTGTAAAAACCAGACGCTTCAAATTTTTGTTTTTGTTGCAAACAGACGCTGAGAAATTCGCTTACCGATTTTAGTAAGTATCTTTTAGATGAATGTGGAGGAATATCTTGAATAATATCTGCTCATACAAACTCATGTTTGTGCTGCTGTTTATTCCCACTATATTAAGCTTAGTGTATTACTAGTTGATGTTTTTCTTAGTTAATTCTAGATGTTATTACTGTTTTTCTCTTGCATTTGTTGTTGGATGTAACTGGGACCCCGTGTACATAATCTCGTTTTCATCACATGTACCACATGCGGTGCAAATGAAAATAAAGACTCTCTGACTCTGACTCTGAATATCCAAGTCTGACGTGTCTTCAGGGTGAACGTTGCACTTTGACCCCGGAAAAAGAAAAACGTCAAAACTCCTGTAGAGAACTATAGTGGCCAAAAGAAGGTACTGCAGAATCAAATAGAAATTAAAGCTTTCTGTCAATCTTAGTGATTTAATTAAGCAATATAAATAGGTCAAATTAAGTTTAAAAGGTTTTTTTAGATTTTAAGAGCTGTTTTCCTTTTAGGAGTTATTTCCATTGTGCAAATCAGGATCTTTTAAAGATCAATGCTATGTCCCAAAATAGAACTGGCTATCATATGATTATTTTTGAACCTGGCTTTTAATATTTACATTGCTATTTTTATTTTTTCTTCTCAAAGCAGCCTGAGAAGACAGGGGTCTGTGGAACGGGGAGGTGAGTCTGGCTGTGCCCATAGAACACATAACAAGTAGCCTTCACCAAAGCTAGCAACTAAAATAGGTCATTACAGCATACTGTGTCTGAGTAAATTATAACCCATAAACTTAAACATAAACATCGATACTACAAAATTTGCAGATTAATTTACCTTTTTTTAGATGATAATTTAAGTTTTAGAAGCTCGAATACAAAATAAAAACTTGACACTTGTAAATTATATAACTAAAATATCTAACAGTCATGGGAAATAATAGAAGTAAAAAATCTCCTACAGGAGCAGAAACAAACACAAAAGATTCAAGATTCATGAGCCAAAAACATCCGGAATCAGTTAAATATGTCAAAGAATGGATGGCAAAATATAAGATAGAACCCAACCTTAAAGCAGACACCTGGAAAACACTTGTTTCTGTACTGAAGAACCAAATTATTCTAAACAAAGGCAAGAAGAAAGAAAAAATAGAACACCAATTGGCAATTGCTAAAATATGGCTGTATGAATCACTAATTAGGCGTGAAGAGATAAAAACATCTACGGAGGCCAGACTCCAACAAAAACAAATGTCAAAAATGCAGTCCTCCACTTCACAACCTCCTTGCTCCTCTTCGAACGACTTTCCCTCTGATACAAGTCATGAATCCAGCTGCAGATATAAAAGGCAACCCGCAACATGCTTTAGTTTTTAGGCCGTGGACCCTCGAAGAGGCTAGAAAAGCTGTTGAAGGGGTTAGCAGTCACTTAGAGGATCCTGAAATGTGGATCATGGATATGGAGGGTATTATACATTCCTATTGCCTTAATGGTCATGAGACCGGTGAAGCAGCTCAGTCGTCTTTGGGAAAACATTGGGCCCGAGTGCGTGGTGACTACACTGGCAGGGGAAATGATGGGGCCCCCCTCCCCTATGATGTAACAACCCCAAACCACCTAACTGGATGTTACAAGCAACAGTGGGATGCTCTTTGTGGTAGAGTGCGCACCGTTTTCAAACGAAAAGCTGATTACGCTGCACTCTCTGCAATCAAACAAAAACAAGGGGAAGATGTCAATGATTTTAAAATAAGATATGAAAAGGATTTCAAAATTTATAGTGGTATCGATTACACTGACGAGCCAACCTCAGCTTATCAGCAACAGCTGAAGAACGGTCTGCTACAATCTTGTACTCCAAACATTTCAGGTTGGATAAAGAAACACTTTGTAGAACTAGACATTTGTACTGTTGAGGTTTTTATGCAATGGGCACGTCATGCTGAGAAAGTGCTGAAAAAGAAAACAGGAAATAACCCTGACAACAAAACAAATGTGTTTTACAGCAATGACCCAGACTCAGAAATATATTACAATGCTCCTATGACTAACAGCAACAGAGGGAGACACATGAGACCAAGAGGCCATGGTTTTAACAGATACATACCACAGTATGACCGTCCCCGACAATATCGTCCTGCCACCTGCTGGAGGTGTGGCGAGTTCGGACATGAAAGACGTGACTGCCAGAAAGCTTTAGATCATCCAAACAGAGGAGAATTTGCTCACAGAGAAGCATTTCCTATGACAAGAAACCGCTCTGATAACAGGGACGGTTATAATGCATGGCTAGTTGATAACACTCCCAACTCTAGCTCTGTCGAAGAACAGGAAGTTGTGAATATTTGTTCAGCTTTGGATTTATTGAATCCTTTGAAAGAAAGACCTTATATAACGCTTAAAGTCAACTCAGTTTATGTGGATTTTCTTTGCGATACAGGTGCATGTAAAACAGTTTTAAAAACCAGTGTTCCTGGTCTGAAACCATCACAAAACTCCATCTGGGTAAAATCAGCAGATGGCCTGACCAATAGACAAAGCATTTCCAAACCGGTGTACTTCACAGATGAAGAAACTGGTTCTTGCATTTCAGCAAATATTGTAATATCACCTGACTGTCCCGTAAATTTACTGGGCAGAGATTTACTGACAAAACTGGCCATTGCAATAATTCCCGTCAAGGACGGAATGAGAGCCACAAGATTGGACAAAACTCAGATTTATGCAAATCAAAGCCTGATCGATGTTTACTGCTCACATGACCTGGGTTCAACTGACAATCTAACAGCTGTTTCCTTTTTGATGCAGGAAGCAGGTAATGTGCTGACAAAGAAGGAGGATGAAATGCCTCTGAGCCAATTACAATTAGACATGAGTTTTCTCTCAGAACGTGATGAAACTGACCTGAAACATTTACCTAACACATTGTGGTCTTTAGGACCTTCTGATGCTGGTTTGTTAAACTCCATCCTGATGAGCTCAAACAATGATGACATGATAAATAAAACAGTCCTTCTAGACATGCAGAAAGCTGCACCTAGACAGGAAAAGCAGATGTGGGAAACTAAAAGCGCACAGCTTAATGCTTATGGTTTGTATATGAGAATCACTCTGTACTTATTACTACTGTTTACATTTACACTACTTTTATCTACACTACTACATATACATATACAGCATTCTCTGAATAGCCTTATCTAAGGATGCCAAATGTGCCTTATGTGCCTCACTGCATATGCCACTTTGCCTATATACCAACATCAAATACCTCATACATATACTGTGTACATTAACTTATATGCTGCTGTGCCACTCTTTGCAAATGTCAATGCTAGAACCTTCAGTTTATTTTATAGATATACTTTTTATACTTTTTATACTACTATGCAAAAACTCAGGACAGTATTACACTTTTATTATTTCATTTTATGCTTATGTTCATTGGGTGTTTGGTGTTTTAGGGGTGTTTGGTGTTTCAGTGTTGGTGTAAATTTTCATACTTTTATACTATTATGAAAAAACTCAGGACAGTGTTACACTTTTACTATTTTATGCTTATGTTTATTAAATGTTTTAGTGTTTAGTGTTTAGATGGTTACTGTTGCACCGAGGGACTGAGAGAAACACAATTTCGGTCCTGTGTATGTCCTATACATATTGTAGTTCTGACAATAAAGTTGACTTTGACTTTGACTTGACTCTGTTAGGACAAGAGCATGTTACATAGTGAACGGCTGGTGTCAGAAGTGCGATATCACTTATCTGATGAGATCTGAACACCTCCATGACTACAGCACCAATCTATGGTGGCAACTGATGAACAAAACTGCTTATGAAGGGAAAACTACCAACTGCTACGTCTGTGTTCATCTACCCTATGCCACCCACAATTCAGGTTTGTAACCTGCTACTATGCACACAGACCAACAAGTGTGCCTGTATGGACTAAGCACCCACCTAGGAACAGGCAGCTGGGTAAGACGAGACTACACAAAACTACTGTCTGATGAAGTGAAGGGTATGCACACAGACCTACACAGACAATTAGCCATGGTGACTATGGGATACAACTTCATGTCAAATTGCAGCGTCACCTCAAATGTCATGCCTCTACCCCAGACGCCCATCAAACTGCCTGAACTGATCACCATGACACATCTGCCGCCAAGCGTTTTGGGACTCTGTGTTTTCAACAATGGAACCATCCCAGTGGGCCTGGAACCCTGGAACTTATGTGACAAAGTGTATTCATTCTGTGATGTCACGTATCCACGTACAAATACACTGAACTATGTACATTGTGTTTTCTGTAAAGCAGGACTGCATTATGAAAACACCAACTGTTTTGAGTCAGGAGATGTCATCGATTGCACACACCTCCTTGAACAAAGGACTTTCAACATCAGCAAGCCAACAAGAGGACGACAGGAAACCACCCACTGCAGCATTGCAGTGCCAGGTGACAAAGGCTGTTGTATTTTAACTGACTGGTATTTCTTGTGTGGACACAGGGCCTATACAGCATTGCCACCTAATTGGGGGGGCCTTTGTGCTTTGGTCCCCCTATCCAACACGATGCTTGTGCTGAGGAAGGCACCGACGCCCACAGCCCACAGGTCACGACGCTCTCCAATGCCTGAGATAACAAGATGGGGAGGGCTCACCACCAGCACCGGCGTCCCATGGGAATTCAGGATCTGGAATGGAGGGGAAAAGTTCTTCCAAAGCCTCTTCCCATGGGTAGGAGTCGGTTAAGTATGAATCCACGTTGAAATCAACAGGTATGCCCTCCCCCGCCTCATCAACAACACCTACAAATCAGCAAATGGAACTCTGGGAGAGCTGAAAGCAATGGGAGAGATGATCCTACAAAACTGAGTCGTTCTCAAACCTCCTGACTGCATCACGAGGAGGCATGTGTAAAATTATTGGTGAATCATCTAGTACCTACATCCCAGATGAATCAGGAACAAGAGGAGACATCCACGATGCTTTGCACAATCTGAGCGAACTCAAAACGTATGATGAGAGCGGGACTAAAAGGACAAACCCCTCCGACCCATGGTCATGGTTCACCTCTGGACTATGGTGGCACCTCCTCCTAAGAATCTGTACACCAATCCTGATGATATTGTTTCTATTTTTGCCTTCTTTTTATATGTGTAGTACCATGTCTGAAAAACATGATGATGATAGTTTTTACAGGTGTTCTAATTAGGGATGCACCGATCCACAATTCTCACCTCCGATCCAATACCGATACTTATTAACTCAGTATCGACCGATACCAATACTTTTTCGATCCGATACTGTTCAGGTATGTGACTCTGTATAATGAAACTTTTGCACCCAAACCATTCATTTTAACATTGTGTGAGATAAACCCAATGTAGACACTTTTAAGCCTTACAATAGGGAGCCCACTGATTTTAACAGCACACAGGACAGGAGGCAATTATACCACACACATGTCCTCCTTACTCATGGTGCAGCTGAAAAACTAAAAAAAGCGCTAAGCATGATGGGAAAGACAACACAGCAGTCCCCTTAACCAATAAGAGAGTTGATTAAGAAGTACAGTCACAGAATGTGATTGAACACAAGTGCTCTTTGAAGCTGGATCGGAAAAGTATCGGCAGGTTTGATCCGATACCCGATATTAAATAATGCTGGTATCGGATACCGATACCGATACTGGATCGGTACTGGACCCATCCCTAGTTCTAATCAGTCTACACCAAACCCATTTCAAATGATGAGGATTATACCCCGCTGGAGTCAGTGGGACATGATGTGTATAATAATTAGCCTAAAAAGAAAAAAAAAGAGTGATTCTAGTGCTGGAAGTATTTCCCAATAACCGGTGCTGTAATGATGTTTTAGTTTTCTAGGCTACATTTAAGATCAAAGTAATATTCAAACCAACTAAAACTTTTTCTCATTTTTTTTTCTTTTGGTTTAAGTCCATAAAGGACCTTAGTTCACAAAGAACTCATTTTTGCTGTGCGTCTCAATGATCGTTTCCCACATCTTTTACAAACATTATTTTTAACTGTTTATCTGATTAAGTTGTAACCAGTTTAAATGATAAAGAGGACGGATATGTTAGAGAATTCAAACATTGATCATTTAAAACTTATTATTTTAATGTATTCTGATGAATCATTAACCAGTTTGCTTTCCTAAAAGTCTTTCTCTATGAAACAAAACATCTCTGAAGAACACAACTTGTTGCTTCCTGCACACAGAACAAAAACACTGATTAGGCCAGCTCATGTTTTAATCATAGATAATCTCTTGACATTACGTTATTGTTTGTTTTGACATTGCCACACTCATGTCTTAATCACAGATAATGTTTTGACATTACGTTATTGTTTGTTTTGACACTGCCACGTTTTCCATTTGTTATCTGAAACTGTCTTCCTGTTACTCATCATTGTCCTTCCTTTGAGAGAATAAAAACCAAGCACACACTTTCCAATTCGGATTTGATCTTAAACAGTTTTGAAACATGTTTCAAAGTGTCTTGAGGTGATCTCCCATTTTCAAAGTCTGCTGCTCTGAAAATTACTTCTTGTCTCTCTTCTTGTGTGGTTCATGTTTAAGGTGAAGGTGTTTAAAAATCCTCCATCAGATACAAAGATACCGGAGGATTAGAACTTCCAAACTTTTATTACTAAAATTTAGCCAACAGGTTACAATATATATCAAAGTGGTTAAATCCAAATGCACTAGATGAAACTTGGATAGATATAGAACAAACTTTATGTAATAATATTAGGATTTCGGATCTACCATTTATTAGTTCAGATATAAAAAGACATGTCTGCTTTAAAAGTATTAATATTTGCTCATCTCTGACAGCATGGTGGGAGTATCTGAAAATGACAAAGTCTTCACTGCTCCCATGCAGACATACGCCTATCTGGAACAATCCTGACATACAGCAAGAAAATAATATGTTAAATTTCCCAGGTTGGAGAATTAAAGGAATTGAATGTCTGGAACACATATTTGAGGGTATAGACTTTATTCCATTTAATAAATTAATAATACAATATGACATTGATAATAAATATTTCCTACAATACCAACAAATTAAGTCTATTGTAAAAAAGAAATGTAAGCTTAATAAAACATTGTTGGAAACACCAACATGTGTGTTAGAGTTCATTAATCTTTAACCCCCCAAATTATTATCTAAAATATACAAAAAATTGTCTAGAATCGATGTGACTCGATAACACTACCTGTTGAGAAATGGGAGTCAGATCTATCAATTAACTTTGATCAAAAACCTGGTCTCAAGTATGTTTAAAAACATTTAAATTGACTAGAATCTCCAATTTACAATTAATACAGATTTATGCATGCTCAATAATCCAGGTAAAAAAATCTAAAAAAGCTAAGTCTGGTCCTCTGGACATTCAAAAAACAAAACAAAACAAAGCAAAAAAAACAAACTGTAGAAACATTTCGTCTTTCGTCCAAAAGACTTCCTCAGTCTGAGAAGCTGTATTCAGCTCAGTCTTATAAATAGCACCCTCTCATAGTGTTACACAACCAGTGTGGTGATGACAGCCGAAACCAGTTGCTCACATGATCAAAGAGGACCATCAGCCTGACGATCAGAGGTGGGTAGGAACGAGTTACATTTACTCAGTTACATTTACTTAAGTAGCTTTTTGAGAAAATTGTACTTGTGAGAGTAGTTTAAATGTGAAAGACTTATACTTTTACTTGAGTAAATTTTAGGGGAGAAAACCGCAACTTTTACTCAGTTACTATGGGCTTTCTGCCGATCGCTACAGTTACTTTTGTTTCAAGTATGTAAAAACATTTGCAGCAAAATTATTGCGTAACTTGTTGTCACCTGACATGTAACCAATCAAATGAAGCCAACCAGTCACGTGACCACAACAAACTCCGCGCGGGCCATGTTGAGTGACGTCGGAGATTCTGGTAAACAGTTAGTACTGTTTATAGGATGTCAAAATGTAAGAAAATGAGTTCCAACATTTACTGGTAGAAACAAAGTTTTGCAGAAAGTCAAGTTTATTATTATTTAGCAGAATTATTTGGGCTACAGTTGCCTTTGTGTTTGATTTTTAATTACAACAATGTAAAATATGTTTATTTCTAAATCCTTTTGGCTGGTATTGCCTTTGTGTTTTTATTTATAACAATGTATGTTCAGTCTCATTAAAAGTTATGTTTCCTTGTAAATCCATTTGCATGTTATAATTTAATGACACAAGATGGTACTCCGCAGTTACTCACTACTTGAGTAGGTTATAATCAAAGTACTTTATTACTTTTACTCAAGTAAATTTTTGGATGCCTACTCACTACTTTTACTTGAGTAATATTTGGTTCAAGTAACAATACTTTTACTTGAGTAAAAATTTTGAATACTCTACCCACCTCTGCTGACGATGGATCGTTAGCACCCTGATGGTTGTTGCTATTCAAAGAGGGCTGAGTGATACTAGCAATAACAGCATTGTAAGAGGGAGACAGTTGAACCCGGAGGCCTCCACCCCTGTTTAATGATGGACGGTTTCTTTTCACAAAGATGGCCTCCTTTACTCCTCTCTCAAACCATTGTTCCTCTCTATCAAGGATGTGAACATCTTCATCCCTGAAAGAGTGACCGCTGGCCTGGAGATGAGTGTAGACCGCAGAGTCCTGACCTGATGATGTTGATCTTCTGTGCTGGGCCATCCTTTTGGCCAGTGGCTGTTTAGTTTCCCCGATATAAGACTGATCACAGCCCTCCTGACACTGAACAGCATACACAATATTACTCTGTTTGTGCCGGGGGACTGGATCTTTGGGATGAACCAGTCTTTGCCGTAATGTATTTTGGGGTTTAAAAGCCACTGGGACGTTGTGTTTAGAAAATAAACGTCTCAATGTCTCTGAAACTCCCGCAACATACGGAATGACCACTGGTCTGGTCTGGGTTCCTTCTTTTCACCTGATGGCTGGCTAGAGTCCTGTTTGGGTTTCTTCTCTGCTTTCAGGAAGGCCCAGTTAGGATATCCACATTTCTCTAGAGCCTGTTTTGTGTGTGATTTCTCCTTCTGTCTGGCTCCTGAGTTAGTGGGGACGCTGTCTGCTCTGTGATACAGAGTCCTGATGACTCCTAACTTGTGCTCCAGAGGGTGATGGGAGTCAAACTGTAAATACTGGTCTGTGTGGGTGGGTTTGCGGTACACCTCAGTTTGCAAATTTCCTCTATCAGAAACTGAGACCTCACAGTCCAAGAAAGCCAACCTGCCATTTTTTACATCTTCTCGTGTGAACTTGATATATTTATCCACAGAGTTGATGTGATCAGTGAAATGTTGGACTTCCTGAGATTTAATTTTAACCCAGGTGTCGTCAACATACCTGAACCAATGACTTGGTGGTCTCCCTGAAAAGGACGTCAAGGCTCTCTTTTCTACCTCCTCCATGTACAGGTTGGCAACAATAAGAGAAACTGGAGACCCCATAGCACACCCATGTTTCTGCCTATAATATTGCTCCCCATACGTGAAGTAGGTTGACTGCAGGTTCTATAAGGTTCTCTATAGAGTACATTATACAGGTCAGCGAATGTTTAAGATGGGTTTTACACCATCTAACAACTGCTCACAGTGCAAAGGCAATATACCTGATGACTATATTCACGCACTCTAGTTCTCTCCACCCGTTCAGATGTTCTGCGTTCAGGTATGTGAAGACTTGTCTAAATGTTTGAAATGTAATATCCCATTCTCTCCATCTGTTTGCTTATTGGGTATCTTTGAAGATGTTATACTAGAAAAAAATACATCATATATGCTTTTCACTGCCTTATGCATCACAAAGAAAACCATACTCCTGAATTGGAAAAATAAAAATAATCTTAGCATTAATCAGTATAAAAATATTCTGTTAGATCATATTAGTCTTGAAACAGCATCTGCCGACACATCGGATCAATCTATCTGGCATTCTTTGATCGGCTCCGTTACGTAGTGAGGGTGAGGGGTCTGGGATCTGGCCTTGTGGGGCATTGGGGCTGGTGTGGGGGGAGGTTGGGGCGCCGGGGGGTTGGGGCTGTTTGGGCGGGGAGGACCCTGCCTTCAACCTGGGGAGGACCAGGGGGTTCTGGGGGATGTCTGCTGGGGGCAGCATGCAGGCCCTCAGGTGGTCGGTGGCGGCGGTCATGGGTCGCCGGTCGGTGACCCGGCTGTGCTGGGGTGGTTTCGGGGTGTGCACCGGGGGCTAGGGATTCTGGGGGCGTGTCGTCACCGGGCTTGGGCCTGGTGGGGGTTGGGGATCTTGGGCTCTGGCAGGCGGGTCGCCGGGCAATGGACTGGCTCGCGCTCTGGTGCCTGGCTCTGGCCGGGGGGCCCTCGGCTCGCTGGTGGGTTGGGGGTTCATGTGCTGGGGGGTTGGGTGTCTGGGAGCGTGACTGGTGGCCTATGGGAGGGGGTAGGTTTACCCAGCCTGGGTGTCTAGTGTGTTATGTGTTCTGAGAGTTGTTAGTATGAAGAGTGGGTGTAGTATTTATTCTGGGGTGGGGACTGAGTGGATGTCCTTGATGATGTCTGGGACTATGTATGTCCGGTGTGTGTGTCCTTTCTATGGTGGGAACCCGCTCCCGGTGCTTCCTGGCTCTGTCGGCAGCTAGGCGGGCGCTCTTGGCCGTGTTGTCCATGTGGGATTTTGTGTCCTCTTGGGCAGCGGGCTGACTACGGTTCGTAGGGGTCTTGGCGGCCCTGGTGGATGTGGGCTGTTGGTTCTGCTGTTGGCGGCCCTCATGGCCGTGTCCCTCTCTGGTCTAGAGCTCAAAAGCCTGGCGGTTGGATAGGTGTTTTTGCCTCTCTCCTTGGGTGGACCTTGGCGAACTGGGAGGGGTATGTAGGGTCAGCGGGGGAGCTGACTCGATACGGGAGCATTGTTCCTGCAGTTATTTTCTCTCCATCTCTCACCACGCACCTACACCCTCTTCATCTCAAATTAATACATGTTAGGATTTTGAGACCCGGGTGTGCTGCAACATTTTTACATCTCTGTTGTTCAGAACCACTTGGGACTCAATTTTATTATACACCTTAGACATTCACTCATAAACATCCTCAAAAAATTCACATATAGGAATTTGGGATGAGCACTATGGTTATTGGTGGTGAGATGACATACTCTCGCCCACCAGGACAATGCTCACTCACAATTATGCATTTATACAGTAGGGCCTGGGTTAGAGTTGGGATGGAGGGGAAACTGGCATAATGCCAGCCTTTGCTCCTTCTCTTTCCTTTTTTTAATTGCACTTTAGAACAACACACACCAACAGTACATTTGGGGACAGGGATGTGTGTGTCAGGGTCTAGGTTTGTTGATTTTTATTTATTTATTTATTT
>JBBPBX010044317.1:0-13869 GCA_038048925.1 Garcialebias charrua | reverse complement strand
TTTATTTATTTATTTTTATATATATGAACCAGGCAGCCATTCTGGGGGTGGGGTCCGGTTAGGTGACGGGCCGTCAGGTGTTGTCCTGGACTATGGGAGGGTTCGGGGCCTGAGGGTTCGCCGTGGGCGGGGCTGGCATTGCGCTCTCCCTGGGGCTGCTTGGGCTGGGGTGTCCTGTCCTGTCGACGGGGCGGGGGTTGGGCCGAATCTTGGATTTCGGCTACTCTCTGCCCCAGAATGAATGGGCCTACCTCCTGGGTTTGGGTGTGGGCTGCCCCATGTAAGGAGCAGGTACATGTCTTTGACCCAGGGGGTATAGAGTGTGCATCGGGATTATGAATGGAACGTGTCGTTATTGTTTGTCTTTCTGTGAGTGAGGTTGAAGATGAGGGTGGGTCTGAGTGAGTGTGTCTGTGTATGAATGTCTAAGTGTCAGGCTAGGACTTGGACTGTCCCCTCTCTGATACATCTGAGGCTACTTGATGTCGCGCTCCTAACACGTGGTCCCCGGATGGATGTCCCTTTGCCCGCGGGCGTGCTTGGGGCCTTCGCTGTCGGGGGTTGGGCGCTTGGGCGTCTGTCGGCGTGGCCTGGTGGCTGCCTGGTGGGACTCGGGTCCTCTGGTCCTGTCGGGTCTGGGCCTGAGAGGTGGGCGTCCCCGGTGCTTGGGCCTCGGTGACCGGGCCTGGGGCTATGTCAGTGCAACGGGCTCCGGTGGGGGCCTGTGGGTTTGTCGCTGTTGGTCCCGGGGGGGTCATTGTGTGTAGTCGCTTGTGGGCTCTTCCTGTTCTCCCCTTTGGTTGGATCTGGGGAGTCGGTAAGTGGCTCGTCCTGTTCGGGTGGCCCTGGGGACTCTGGGCTTGGGGTCCTTCTTGGGGTCTTGGGCTCTGATCCCCCCTTTGTCTGCCTCGGGCCTTGGGTGGCGGATCTCTGATGCTTCGCGGTCACTATTGAATGTTCTATTCGAGGACCCTTATTCACTTATGCATGCTCACAACCACACACAAATGTGTGCAGGGATGTATATGTAGATATCATATGCAGATATGTAGATGGTATGCGACTGCTTGTGCTTGTGAACGCGTGCGCACATAACACGCGCGTAGAATGGCGTACAGGCCGTACGCAGAGCTCTGCCTGGGCCTTAACACTAGGAATACCAGAATATTCAGATGAGTACTACACTTACCACAGTCTGTCAAATTACAGATTGAGGGATTTGCATTCAATTAGGTTTGTGTGACCCCCTGGGGCTGAAGTCTTTTGTGTGCTCAAAACATCCCCCCAGTAGCATAAACAAAACATCTCCCCCATATTCCAACAACAACATTCCTTCTGCAGGTTTAAAGTGCAGCTTTTTACAACACAGACCAAACTTTTGGAGATGTTGATGACTCTTTGCAAATGTCAACGCTAGAAACTTCAGTTTATTTTATAGATACTGTATACGTTTTATACTTTTTATACTACTATGCAAAAACTCAGGACAGTATTACACTTTTATTATTTCATTTTATGCTTATGTTCATTGGGTGTTTGGTGTTTTAGGGGTGTTTGGTGTTTCAGTGTTGGTGTAAATTTTCATACTTTTATACTATTATGAAAAAACTCAGGACAGTGTTACACTTTTTTACTATTTTACTATTTTATGCTTATGTTTATTAAATGTTTTAGTGTTTAGTGTTTAGATTGTTACTGTTGCACCGAGGGACTGAGAGAAACGCAATTTCGGTCCTGTGTATGTCCTGTACATATTGCAGTTCTGACAATAAAGTTGACTTTGACTTTGACTGCCTCTAAGCGAGCAGGTCCCCGGTTCAAATCCTGGTCCGGGGGCCTTTCTGGGTGGAGTTTGCATGTTCTCTCCGTGCATGCGTGGGTTTTCTCCGGGTGCTCCGGTTTCCTCCCACAGTCCAAAAACATGCATGTTAGGCTGATTGTTAACTCTAAATTGACCCTAGGTGTGAGTGAGACAGGTCCCTCTTGTAAATGAGTCCCCGTGGCTCAACGAGTCCAGCCTGTATAAATAAAGGTTGAATGAATGAATGAACAAACTGATATGGAGAGAACACAAATTCTGTAAGAATAAAAATACTAAATATCACCTATTCCACGGTCAAGGCGGGATTGCATTGGTCACTTTTATCTGAAGGCGGCGGGATTGTACAGGTGGTCCCCGACTTACGAGGACATCGACTTACAGGCCTTCGGCCTGGAAACCCTGCTATGGACCGTGTCGGTTCATAAGTTTCTCCGCGGAGACACATGCGCTTTATGTGAACGGCGGT
Source organism: Garcialebias charrua (assembly GCA_038048925.1). Lineage (NCBI taxonomy): Eukaryota > Metazoa > Chordata > Actinopteri > Cyprinodontiformes > Rivulidae > Garcialebias > Garcialebias charrua. Next base: position 11,581 of record JBBPBX010044317.1, on the reverse strand, counting down.
TTTGTCAGGAAGGCATCTTTGTCCTTCCTGGACGAAGGACAAATGGTAAATGGAGCTTATTTATATAGCGCTTTCCAGCCCCCTATGAGGGGCCCCAAAGCGCTTTACAATACCAACCATCCAACCATTCATACACACATTCATACACCGGTAGCGGCAGACTGCCATGCAAGGCGCCATCCAGTCCTACCGGGAGAAACTCGGGGTTAAGTGTCTTGCCCAGGGACACAACGACACATGGTGTGGGGAAACGGGATTCGAACCTCCAACCTTCCGATCGGTGGACGAGTGCCATTACCACTATGCCACGGCTGCCTATCTGCCTATCTGCAAGCTACATGCTGAGTGAAATAAAATTGAATAAAGTTGTTTCACTCCAGTTTTCATGTAAACATTCATACTTTTGAGTGTGGAAAAATGATTGTGTTATACAACAAATACAGAGCTTTATCATTCAATGGGTCTCTGACTTTGTACAGTACTGTAATAGATTTAGTATTTTTATTCTTACAGAATTTGTGTTCTCTCCATATCAGTTTGTTCATTCATTCATTCAACCTTTATTTATACAGGCTGGACTCGTTGAGCCACGGGGACTCATTTACAAGAGGGACCTGTCTCACTCACACCTAGGGTCAATTTAGAGTTAACAATCAGCCTAACATGCATGTTTTTGGACTGTGGGAGGAAACCGGAGCACCCGGAGAAAACCCACGCATGCACGGAGAGAACATGCAAACTCCACCCAGAAAGGCCCCCGGACCAGGATTTGAACCGGGGACCTGCTCGCTTAGAGGCAGTAGTCAAAGTCAAAGTCAACTTTATTGTCAGAACTGCAATATGTACAGGACATACACAGGACCGAAATTGCGTTTCTCTCAGTCCCTCGGTGCAACAGTAACCATCTAAACACTAAACACTAAAACATTTAATAAACATAAGCATAAAATAGTAAAATAGTAAAAAAGTGTAACACTGTCCTGAGTTTTTTCATAATAGTATAAAAGTATGAAAATTTACACCAACACTGAAACACCAAACACCCCTAAAACACCAAACACCCAATGAACATAAGCATAAAATGAAATAATAAAAGTGTAATACTGTCCTGAGTTTTTGCATAGTAGTATAAAAAGTATAAAACGTATACAGTATCTATAAAATAAACTGAAGTTTCTAGCGTTGACATTTGCAAAGAGTCATCAACATCTCCAAAAGTTTGGTCTGTGTTGTAAAAAGCTGCACTTTCAACCTACAGAAGGAATGTTGTTGTTGGAATATGGGGGAGATGTTTTGTTTATGCTACTGGGGGGATGTTTTGAGCACACAAAAGACTTCAGCCCCAGGGGGTCACACACACCTAATGGAATGCAAATTCCTCAATCTGTCATTTTAAAGTCTCCCATGGGAGCTATATGTAAAATATGTACAAGTACATATGTTTGGTATTCCTAGTGTTAAGAGTGTTTATGCGTTCTTTGTGCTTGTCTGCGGCTCTCTCTCTCTCCAACTATCTGTGTACGTTTATTTTCCTCTCTCTCTATCTCTGTGTGTGTTTATCTTTCTCTCCCTCTACCTGTGTGAGTTTACCTTCCTTTCTCTCTCTCTGTATATGTAAGTGTGAGTTCACATGTAAATGAGTGTAGTGGGCATGACCTTGTCCACTTTAAGACACCTGTGTACTTTTGAACTGTTCCAGAGATGACCTTTACTGACCTCTCAGCAAAGCAAGACATTTACCACAAAATCATTCCATTAGCTGTAATCTGAGAACATAGTCACCAAAAGAGACTATTTCTATCTTTGATTTTAGGCTGATGTGATCAAAAGAATAACTTTTGTCATTTTCATGATGTGTGCTTTTAAGCTGTGTTATTCTGTAAGAGTTAAACGGTGTTCACTGCTGTGTTAAAGGTGAAATCTCGGGTCACAGAGACCGGACGGTTTTGTTTAGAAAGTCAGAAGACAGTTAATCTGTTGTTTTTCATGAAAAGGGCTCCAGCTTGCTGTCTTTTCCTAAACAATTTCCCTCTGCTCGGGCTGTAACCTTGGGTCGTGATAACGGCAAGTGAATTGCTCGACTGGTCCACGGACCAATGAAAGAGACACAAGTCTCATCTCTCATCTCATGATCTTTTTAAGTTCTAACTTTTGCTGAACGCTTCAGAGTTTGCTGGGAGCTTCAAAAGAGATGTGAACCTTCCCAAAGGGCTGGGGTACGCTTGGTCAAGAGCTAACGACCTTCGTCTTCAGCTAAGGACTGATAACAGGCTGTTATGAGTCCACTTCGAATGAGCGTAAGCTCAAACTTTGTTATTCCTTCCTGGAATAAATTATCTTGAGCCAAAAAGCCACGACTGCCACGGCTTCTGCCGACGAAAGCGAGTATCACCGACACCGACAAGGTAAACACGTGTGGAGTCCAGCTTGGACTTGCGGGACCGACGACTCGTCAGTCCAAAGCTGATCACAGCTCTTTACCAGAACCGAGGCGGACGTCTTAAGGTAAAGGAGCCGCTGTTTGCTTGCTGGAGGTGTGATGATATCTTAGCTGGACGCGTACGGAAGAGTGTCATCTGGTTTCATAAATGCAAGATAAACTTCCTCTCTTAACCTCCCAATTCTTCTCCATCTTTCCTCCTATCCTTTTCCCTCAATTCTAAGCTGGAAACTATTTTAAGTTTAAAGAGCCCTCAGACTAAATATGTTTAACATCTAGTATTTATGTCTGTTGTTGTAATTCAAGTGTGCTGACGTAGTAAATTGAAAGAAAGTGAAATCATGTCAATCAAGTGTAATGGTGTTAATTTAGTTGATTTATTTTAAATAAATGGTAGTGTCGCCTGGCATACCAAACTAAGTCAATGTCCATTGTCACTCTATAGCTCTGTTTATTTATCCATCATAAAGATCACAGAAATATTGGGTAAACTGAAAAAGAAAAGAATCCGTGAAATTACTATTCAATCTGAATAAGTAAGTTAATTAAGGATAAAGAGGTCAGCTTAATACTGACCCCTGTTAAAATCCTTTAGTTACATCTGGGTGGCACTATATGTGTTTAAAGACACAATATATGGTCTCCCTCATGTTTCTTACATCTGGTGGCCTCGTACGTGGTTCTGAAAGTTTATTGATAAAACTGTGATCTCTCGTGAACTGTAACGTCATGTTTGCATATTGGGATCCAAGTTTTAGACTCTAACAGATTAATTATTTTGGCTGGAAAAGTGTTCAGAACGATTGCAGGACTGCAGTTAATGACATTTGAAGCTGAAATTGTTATTTGTTCAACTTTTGAAACGCTATAAGTAGTTTGGTGGGGATCTGTCTCGCTGTGTGGGAAGTGTCTGGTGGTTCTGATAAGGACCCGGTCCAGATTACGTTGCACAAGCTGAGGCAATCTCACTGCAAAATGACCGCCGAGTCAAATTGCCTGAAAAGCTAATTTAACATCTACAAGATTGCTGTGCTGGTATTTTACATGTTAGAGCAGGTCAAAGAAGCATATTACTGTTAGAACGGTGTCGGATAGTGGTTCTGAAACCCGAGTTCTGCTCCTTTAAAGTGGACGGAACCGACCTGAACGCGGCTCCGAGGGAGTCCGTGTCGTGTTACAGTTGACGTGCTGGTTACTGAGCGTAGCTTAGTTGTGCCTGTTTTAATTGTGATTGCCACGTTTCAGAGTTTTGGGAAGTTAATTTGTAGCGTTTGAGTTGTTTTAAGGGTCTATAAAGTTGTGGTCTGCTGTGCAAGCTAACGTTAAAAGGACGTGTACTGCATGTCTGTTTATGAGCTGTGATTGGATAAACGAGAGCTGTGAGCTGTCAATCACTCTCGTAGCGAACGCTGATTCGCTGATTTGGGAACGCACGCTGTTGCGAACAACCCACTTTGTCGTCATTTCCGGTACTGCATTGGTCGAAGGTAATAGAACTACATTCACCATGGTTGCTTGGGAATGAACTACAAACGCTGTGATTGATTGGTTGACGTCACGTATCTGTTTAGCGAGCTCCGCCTCGCTCAACGGAAGCTGGTGACGCACTGCGTCGACCCGCCTACTTGTGTCGTCATTTCCAGGTGCACTTCGGGTAACAAGCAGTTCACACACTCACGGGACAAACTGAGATTTCACTGAGAGTTTAAACACTCATTTGAAGCCATCTAAACTGTCTAACAACATAGATTTGTCTCTGACAAGAACGTGGTTCGAGCGTTTATCACTGACACACTAGAAACTAACTCTACATGGTTGTTTTTAGTTTAATTACTGAATAAAGGTCAGTCGTCTCGTGATAACATAAGACTTGAATCCGCCCCGTTTGTTAAAAGACGTTGACAGATGACTTTTCTCAAATACATCATGAGAAGTCAGCATTTTTATGGTGAATTACCAGCTTTTAAAATTGTTCTGTACGCAAACAAAAACTCCTGTTTATTCTAAATATAAATTTTAGAATAACAGAGGTACAGACAAACAATTTATGCTCATTTTAAATGCTGAAGAGATTTAAAATAACACTCAAAAGGGCATTTTTTTTATTTGATTTTCAAATTAAATTTAAAAAAAAAAATGATGGAGAATAGAGCATTTCCACATTAAGCTCTTCGCATCTCTGAATTTTAAACAGAATTGGTGTGCACAACTGCACACTTTTAGTTAAAAATGGCATTTTTAACGTTTTTCTGTGCACAATCATTACTGTACTGTTATGCTGAGCGCACGAACACTCGTTTATTTTAAATAAAAATTGTTTGAAATAACGAACAGAACGTCCTTTTTCACTCCTGATAACTGTCAAATGCAGTACAAAATCAGTTTCACTGAGACTGCAAGACATCTTTTTAAAGGCATGCTCAAGCAGCATCCTGTCACATTTTAGTGAAGTAATTGCATTTAAGTCAGCCCTCTGTAGGGATATAATACTAGTCAGTTTTGCTGATTAGTACAATATTCCAGATGAAAGATTTGAGTAGATTTTATCTGACCCAAACTTACCATCAATTAAACGAGTTCTCTCTTTTTCAGCTTAATACCAATAATTCTATACCTTGACCAGATGTAATTCACCGGAAACGTTAAACTTATGTTGGAACAGCAGGACTGGTCCATTTATTTAACATAATCAATAAATTACATCACACATTATGTACATGATTGGTTGATCATTTTTCCTATAATTAACTTCAGCATAGATGAAACATAGGAACAACAGACAAGTAAAAGATGACATTACTTCTTCTGCAGGTACTCTTAACTTAGTTTGTTGCTGACAACAGATATAAAGTTTAAAGGGAAGTTTTTAGCATAAGAAGGAGGAAAGGTGGAAAAGAAGGGGTGAACTATCTTGAATGTTTATAACCAGAACATGACACGTTCCCCGTGCGATCTCCAGCTGGACGTACCGTATGTCCGGTGTGTAAACAATCAGCGACTCGTTACCTTTTGACGGTCTACCAAGAATGGATCGATCCTTGAAGTCCGGAGAGGTCAGTCTGTTTAGATTGTAGCTTCTCACGTCCGCCTTTGACCCACTGAAGTAACGGCAGTCTGGTTGATTTTCAAGAGTAAAAGTGTTCTTGGATGTGAACACTCATTGTGGTCGGAGCTTAGAAGCTCAGGTGAGTTAACAGCAGTCTTGCTATTAATTCGGCTGTTGAACTGGACCGTTGACGCTTGGTCCAAGTTCTCAGCTTCAAAGAGAAAGTCCATTCATGTCAACTTTCTTCCAGCAACTTCTGAAGAGAAGTTAGATGTGAAGGTTTTAACTGAAACGTGACCCAGAAAACGTGTTATTTTCTGATTGGCCGGATGGCATCAGAAGTTGATGTGAGAATGACATCAACACGTTGAAAGGGGGTCAAAAGATTAGTTTGTCAGAAAGATAAAGTGTTAGTTTCAGATGTCAGCATTTTATGATAAAACTGATTCCTTTGCCTTAACACTTTAAGCAAAATACTGTTGGTTTGATTAAAACAACGTCATTAAGCATCACATATGGGACCTATGTTAATGATAATAGCAAAAACAGATATTATTCATCTGATTATTAATTAGGACAAAAACAAAAGTCTCTTCTGAGGAGATTGTCCTGAGCTCAAACTAAAATGAGATAAACAGTGTCACTGAATCTTCACTGTAGGTTTGAGAAGAGAAATCCTTCATGAATAACATTTTGAGAAAATGTCCAGTTTGAATTAAATAGTCCTTGACTATCAAACATTAAATGCACTAATGCTTATACAAATAACACAAATTATTCATTGATGAACTTTGAATTAACACAAATTAAAAGAAGTCTCTGGATGACTTAATTTGTAATGTTTGATTCAAAGTAAAAGTAATAAAAGTATTATTGTCCCTTCAGGAATAATTCCCAAAAAGTTCATTACTGAGAGCGATCAGAGAAGTGTTTCAAAGGTCAAGGTTGTATCACTACAGTCCCCCCTTTTGGAACTCATCGCCTGTCCACGGGGATGAGGTCCAACATGAAAAGATACCACCAAATGTCTCTGATCTTGATGTAATCCAGCAAGTGGAAAAAAAAATCAAAAATTATAATTCCATAATGTTTTTGGAAATTCCACACTGTTCGCAGGTAATCCCATTGCGGTAAGCTTTTAATCCTTTGGAAAACTGAGTCTGTAAACCCTTGGAAAACTGAGTCTGTAATCCCTTGGAAAACAAAGTCTTATAATCCACAGCGGTAATTCCACAGCGGTAATTCCATATCGATTAGAGTTGTTGATTTCATCAGCAACAATTGTTTTTATCAGCATGTAGAGGGGATCCCTCGATTGACGCAGAGGAGGCGACCCTTGGATGAAGGTTGAAGACCAACGTTGAAGTAGCAGGTCCCCACATCGAAGGTTGAAGGCTGGTTGGTTTCCAGTCCGTGCCACTCTGGTTCTATGTGTCATGCAATTATGTGGTTTTAGGTGGGCTTATGATTGGGATTTTACATTAAGCCTTACCTATATGCACCTGGTATGTAAGCTATCATGGTTTAGATCAGCTACAATTACCAATTAAGGGGTGGATCATTTATCAAAAGTTAAAATATAGGGATCTATACTATCGAAGGTTCAGGAGGGCTTCTGTAACGAAGGCCTCTTATTCCAAACTATTCCTCCATTCATTACTTAGTTTAGGTTAAACTAAAATAGAAAAAGAAAATATAGTTTGGTCTAAATGTCAAAAAAAGTCAAAGTCAAAGTCAACTTTATTGTCAGATCTGCAATATGTACAGTGCAGGACATACACAGGACCGAAATTGCGTTTCTCTCAGTCCCTCGGTGCAACAGTAAACATCTAAACATTGAAACACTGAAACATATAATAATAGACATAAGCATAAAAATAGTAAAACTAACACTGTCCTGTGTTTTTTTTTTTTTTTTTTTGCATAGTGGTATAAAAAAAGAGTATAAAAAGTATAACTAAAATAAACTAAAGGTTTCTAGCATTGACATTTGCAAAGTGGCAAAGCAGCGTATGAGTCAATGTACACAGTATATGTATGAGGTAGTAGTTGATGTTGTTGTAGAGGCAAAAAGTGGCATATGCAGTAAGGCACATTGGGCATCCCTAAATAAGACCGTTCAGAGCACACTGTATATGTACCAGCAGTGGTGTAGATATTAAAGTAGTGTAAATAAATGTAAACAGTAGTAATTACATGTAAGCAGTAGTAATAAAAGTAAACAGTATTAATAAATGTAAACAGAGAATGTAAACAGTATTATGATTATAGGCAGTGATGTAATACAGACATTAGTGCAATTATGAGAAGTAGTGCAAACTGTATGAGCACATGACCGAGAGTTTAGTGAAAACCCGTTTGGTGACACAGAGTCTAGTGTTAAAAACTTTGTGTTGAGTGATAATATGTGAGAAAGTTTTAGTGTTAAGGCAGTTCAAATGGGAGGGGAGGCAGAGCAGGCAGAGTGTTTAGCATTCTGACTGCCTGATGAACAGAGCTGTCTCTCAGTCTGCTGGTTCGAGCCTGGAGACTCCTCAGTCTCCTCCCTGATGGCAGCAGTCTGAAGCAGCTGTGTAGTGGGTGTGTGGGATCACCTGCCATGCGGTGGGCTTTCCGAGTGAGGCGTTTGCTGTGTAAGTCCTGCAGTGAGGGCAAGGAGGTGCCCACGATCTTCTCAGCTGCTCTCACAATGCGCTGGAGGCTCTTGCGGCAGGATGCAGTACATGCACCAAACCACACAGTGATGCAGCTGGTCAGGACACTTTCTATGGCACCTCTGTAGAAGGTGCTCATGATGGGGGTTGAAGCTCCAGCCCTTTTCAGCTTGCGGAGAAAGTAGAGACGCTGGTGAGCCTTCTTTGCCAGTGCTGCAGTGTTCCTGCTCCAGGACAGGTCCTTTGAGACGTGCACTCCCAGGAACTTGGTGCTGTCTACTCTCTCCACTGCGGTGCTGTTGATGGTCAGAGGGGCATGTTGGGCATCCCTCTTCCTGAAGTCCACAACAATCTCCTTTGTCTTCTCCACGTTGAGAGTGAGATTGTTGTGTCCGCACCACAAGGCCAGGCGGCTCACCTCGTTCCTGTAGTCCGTCTCATCGTTGTTGCTGATGAGACCTACCACTGTTGTGTCGTCCGCAAACTTGATGAAGTGGTTGGAGCTGTACGATGGTGTGCAGTCGTGTGTTAGCAGGGTGAATAGAAGGGGGCTCAGCACACATCCTTGTGGGGCCCCTGTGTTCAATGTGATGGTGCTAGATGTGTTACTCCCGATCCGTACTGTCTGTGGTCTCCCGGTCAGGAAGTCTAGCAGCCAGTTACACATTGAGGTGTTCAGCCCCAGACTGTCCAAATGTCTGTTGTCCTTTAAGACGACGACGTAGGATTTGGTATTCCCTATAAATTTAGAAGTCTATGGCGAGACTCATCAAAACGAATAGATGATCTAGAATAGAATCGATCGAATCGGTTCAATTTTGAAATTGCGAGGCCAGTGTAGTTTATGGTACCTAAAGTAGCTATAAACTACATTGACTCTTCATCGACTGAGGTTTAACAAAATGAAAACTGCATGTTGACATAGTTAAATCCACTTAAGTCTTCAACTAACATTAATGCAAAACCTCTTTTGGCTGGGAGTGTTCCGAAAACAATACCAAGTTTCAATAACAACAAAAGTAGCAATTAAGCAACTAGAAGACAACGTTTCACTACATCAAACTCACTCTGTCGTCAGATTCCAACGTGTCACACACAAGAAAAACAGGTCTTAGCTTTATAACCGATGTCAATTAAATCCTACAGATTTAAACGGTTGTTAAGGTTAGTTTTTTGTTGTTGTGGGTTTTTAGACTTAGCGTTTCTAAGTTCTAGTTGGAACGGTTTCTTTTAGCAACTAATATAGTTTAAACTGTTTAGTTTATTTACTATCGTGTGCTTGGACGACCTTAATTTCCCATGAAGTCTGTGAGTTTGCGAGATCTTTGTCGTTTGTGGGGTTATTGAAATCTTTGTCTTTGACGTGGGCATGACCTAACATCACCCCCCTGTGGTCATGGGGGACCACGCACACAGGTGAGGACGTCCGTCCATGGGCACGAGTTAGGATGCCTTTGTTTAGTCTAAGCTGTTTGCGCAGCTTATCGGGAACCGTACACAGAAACTTTATAGGTTTCGGCCAACGTTTCTTCTTACGTTTACCTCTTTCTGTGTAATTCAGGTGTGTCACAACTGTCGGCGCAGTCGCAGGTGTGTCTGTTTGTTCAGACTGCGACGGGTCACAGTTGTTGGTGTTTTCCCACTTCTTGACTGAAGAGGGGCTCTTTGAGTCTGTAGAAACTATGTCATTTCTGATTAGTTCTAAACTCAAATGCTCTTGAACCAAGGTTTCATTGAAAGCTTGGCTGGTTGCCGATTTATCTGTCCCAGAGGACAGTACAGCGTCCTCGGTGTGGGATCCTTGGATCTCTACACCTTTTTCTACCTGAGGTAGGTAGTGTTCAGTGAGTGCTGATTGTTTCAGCTCGCAGAGGAGGTTCTCTTGTTGGGCCAGAGTCTGGTCCAACTGTTGTGTCTCTTCTGCCTCACCTGTATTTGAAAGTTCACTTACCGGGCTTGTGCTCTCGGTTAGGGAGTCATCCGTGCCTTCTGCGGTACCATCCGTTAGACAGACAGTGTTGTGACCTTCAGGATCTTGATGACTGTCAGCAATATGTTGGCTGTCAGCATCTTTAGCAATGTTGTTGTTATTGTCCTCAATGTTATTATTGTTGAAAGCTGTGTGCTCTGAGTTTTTGTGAAAGACAGTGCTGCACATCGCTCCACCAGGTTGGACAATGATGTTTGTGTTATTATCAATGATAATGCCACTCATTGTATCAGGTTGGTCAACCACTGTAACATTCAAATCCTCTAACAAACTACTTACTTCCTCCGTCTCTTCCGAGCGCAGAGGTGTTGTGCCTTTTTTCTGGAGCATTTGTGACGCTTTGCATGTCTCGAACTGTTGCATTCGAGGTGCAGGAGGAGGAGCAGGTCCTTGGCTCTGAACAAACCTCTTTGGGTTTTTCGTAGAGTGGACATCTCCCTTTTGTGGTATTGTGCCTGTCTCAGATTTTTCTATCTGAGTAGCTACATGAGCAGAGCTCCGTTTAAACCACTTTGAGTCACTGTCCCAGTTGGCACCAACATTTCGTTGTTTGTTGGTTTGAACATCTTGTTTATTCTCGCTTTCTGTAGGAGAGGGAACCTCTTCTATTTTTAGCGACTGGGGTTTGACCTTTTGACCTGGGCACACCTCTAAGGGTGTTTTGCTTTGCATGTGAGCTTCAAAAACATTTATAGCGCACTCTTTTATTTCATCGATGGTGTTTTTGTAATAACACGTGAGGTGTAGAACTTTTCTCAGCGTGGAGTGGAGATTGAAGCTGAAAAGAAGTTTGAAATTTTCATCTTCCTGCATTTCTGGTTCATTTCGATCACCAAAATATGCTTTTTTAATTCTATCACAGAACAGTAATGGGTGTTCATCTTTCTCTTGCAAGATGTGCTTTGCAGCTAGGCGTCCACCATGCTTAGCAAGAGCTTCTTCCAACTCACCTGGGGACACCTGTAAGGGCGTCTCGCTTTGCAGGTGAGCCTCGAAAACATTGACAGCACACTGTTTTATTTCTTCCATGGTTTGCTTTTTATACAAACCCATGGTGCACAGCTCAGATCTTATCTCAGGGAGGAGATTTTTGCTGAAAGCAACCCTGAAAAGTACCTGTTCTTCCAGGCCCGGTTCCTTTATGTCACCGGAATACGCCTGGAGAATCCTGTCAAAATACATCAAAGGATGTTCACCTTTTTTCTGCAAGACATTAAGAGCAGCTGAGTAGTCACCACGCTTTGAGACAGATTCTCTCTCTGTGCAAGGTGCAGGGGGAGCAGGTCCTTGGCTTAGGGGTTCCAGTTGGCACCCTTTGTTGTATGAGTCAACAAGATGCTCATACTTCCTAAACCTTGGACGCGCAACTTTTTGAACTTCCATCTTTGTATTGATTCTTGTGAAAAATCAACAAGACGGTTCTTAATTTAATGTGTGCAAATAAATCTTTT
>JBBPBX010044316.1:16791-27509 GCA_038048925.1 Garcialebias charrua | reverse complement strand
AGTATTTCTAATCACAGTACAGTAATAGTAAATGTGTGACACCTGATTAATTGGATGTGACATTCTGGATCAGGCAAAGCTAAATGTTAAATACAATATTATGTTCCAACTACAAAAAAACAATGCATATTTTTAACATCTTACATCATGGCAATGATAAATATTTTTTGTTGTACTGTCTGCCAAAAAATATAAATAAAAATTTGCTTAGTACTGAACTGCCAACCACTAAAAGTCAGTTTATTAAACTGTGGAATTATTGAAGACAGGTGAAACAACTCCGTGTTCACTTTGTGCTACGAGTTCAGTTTTTGCAAAGATGTGCAGTACATGTGATAAATTATAATTTTCAAACAAAACAACTAGCGATTGCATGAATTTGGGGATGTCAACTTTTTTTCCCAGGTGAATATTCTAATACAGGGAACATTTAATATTTGATGAACAGAAAAAGACAGTACTGTACCAGCTATTTTAAAGGGCTTTTGCAAAACAAAACATGTAAAATATATCTAAAAAAGCTAAGTCTGGTCCTCTGGACATTCAAAAAAACAAAACAAAGCAAAAAAGAAACCCAAACAGGACTCCAGCCAGCCATCAGGTGAAAAGAAGGAACCCAGACCCAGACCAGTGGCCATTCCATATGTTGCAGGGGTTTCAGAGACATTGAGACGTTTATTTTCTAAACACAACGTCCCAGTGGCTTTTAAACCTCAAAATACATTACGGCAAAAACTGGTTCATCCCAAAGATCCAGTCCCCCGGCAAAAACAGAGTAACATTGTGTATGCTGTTCAGTGTCAGGAGGGCTGTGATCAGTCTTATATCGGGGAAACTAAACAGCCACTGGCCAAAAGGATGGCCCAGCACAGAAGATCAACATCATCAGGTCAGGACTCTGCAGTCTACACTCATCTCCAGGCCAGCGGTCACTCTTTCAGGGATGAAGATGTTCACATCCTTGATAGAGAGGAACGATGGTTTGAGAGAGGAGTAAAGGAGGCCATCTTTGTGAAAAGAAACCGCCCATCATTAAACAGGGGTGGAGGCCTCCGAGTTCAACTGTCCCCCTCCTACAATGCTGTGATTGCTGGTATCACTCAGCCCTCTGTGAATAGCAAACAACCATCAGGGTGCTAACGATCCATTGTTAGGCTGATGGTCCTCCTTGATCATGTGAGCAGCTGGTTTCAGGCTGTCATCAGCCAACTGGTTGTGTAACACTGTGAGAGGGTGCTATTTATAAGACTGAGCTGAACCCAGCACCTCAGACTGAGGAAGTCTTTCGGACGAAAGACGAAACGTTTCTACAATTTTTTGCTTTGTTTTGTTTTTTTTTTTTTTTGAATGTCCAGAGGACCAGACTTAGCTTTTTTAGATTTTTCTACCTGGATTATTGAGCATGTATCAGGGTATGTAAAATATATGTTAAATATTTGTAGAAGTGCTGTAATTAAACACAGACTTTCACAAAATCAATTTAAACATTATAGACTTATTTGATCAAAAAAACAAGAAGGGTCCCCTAACCCTCCACAAGGTGGCAACACACACCACAACAAACATTTATTCACATCCGGGTTCCTAAAACCAGTTTCTAACTAGTTTTCACGTGATGCTGGGTTGCCTCCTGTTCATATACAGTATATTTAAATCATTTCATGTTTCAGTACACAACATTAGCAATTTCCTTATGTCTTGTCATCCTTTAATGATGGAAGAGAACTGAATAGAACGAGATGGGTTATTAAAGAGTTATTAAAAGGTTTATTACAACAACTTGTTTCAAATTTTAGACAGAACTTTCACATTACAAGTACACTGTCAACACATTTCGCACCCAGTTTGTCGCAGTAAAGCCTGGGTAAAACAAATGACCAAAGCTTACACAACTCAAGTTGTAGTAACTTTTTTTTTTTTCTTAGTCGAGACTTTATTAAATAAAAGGTCAAATTCTCGCAGAGAATTATCTCATGCAGATAGCACATTACAGTAAAACTTTAAAAATCACATTTTCCAGAAAAACAATGTGTCAGCTGTTTGTAAAACTACACAGTAGTAAGCAAAGTACAGACTAAAGAGAAAAGGCAAACTGACTTTAAAGGTGGGATTTCCTTCTTATACGTGATTAAATGCTCACAGTTCTTTATTGTGCAACTAACATATATGATGTGATTCCAGTTCACATCACAATATCTTCATTTAGCATGATTCTAATCAGAGATGGTCAGTTTTTAAATTGCTTGCCTTAGAGTGGAGGAGCTTCTACATTTTTACATTTTCTATAAATGTCTATAGAACTGCAATCATGAAAACAGCCTAATGTTCCTAAATGTTCTGCATTAGACGCTAAAGCCTAGAGTCACTTTTAAAGCAAACGCAGTAAAAGCAGGATGTGTCGTTTAAGAAAACGGTAAACTTAAACTTTTCTGCTTAAAAAAATGCACAGTATTTTTTTTAATGGCACTGAACAGTCAACATCACCAGTGAGTTATAAAAAATTTAATAATAAAGTACTGCGGTCCTACAATCAGTGCTTCAGGGACAATCAGACTACAGATGGAATGTTAATGAAATAACAGCTCGAGTCAGCTCACCTCCATGAGTCTACTTTACATGCAGAGGTGAGCTTACACATTCAGCCACTACGGAGGAACGCCGTCAAATTTAAACATTCAGACATGTCTGTTTGTGTCACATGTCCAGTGTTTGAGCCGACGTCTAAAAAGCTGCCGGTACTCAGCAAATTCTAACAAGTAAACCCGTCCTCTCTCAGAGATGTGCAAAATGATTAAAGCAAATAAATAAATAAATAAATTCTTCCATAAAAGTACCTTCATTGTTAAGATAGTGCTTACAAAATTTAAAACAAATGAACACTTTGGTAACCACCTCCTGCTTCATCTTTTAAATTAAAATTACACAGAGGATCAATAAATAAAGTCTAACAAATACAAAAGCAGCTCAAAAATCACGTGTTTTACATTTTAAACCTAAAGTGCCTGTCCTTTTGTCTTCTTCGGTTGCAGGGGAAAACATCGCGTTTAAAAGCCTATAAAGTACAAAACAGAGCAAACGGAAAAACATTCAAAGATAAGTTAAAAAGAGTACGATCCGAACAGAGAGAATCCTTTTCCTCCGTTTGTCAAAGACTGAAGAGGCAGCAGCTCCGGTGTGGACGATCAGCTCCCTGAAGGCTGGGACTTGGTGGCGACCCTCCGTGGCGGGCTCTCCTCTGTGCTCTGATTTGACGCGGCGGCGGCGGCGGCGCTGGACGGGGCGGAGATGGCCGGGCCCGACGAGGAGGAGCTGAACCCGTTGGAGGTGCTGACGGAGCTGTGCTGGATGGCCTCGTTCTGGGGGCTGCTGGGGACGGACATCTCCTCGCAGCTTTCGTCTTTGACGGAGACTGTAAAGACACCAAACAACGTTTTGGCCACGAGGCTTAAATACTCTCAAATTGGTGTTTGCTGGCATTTTATTTCAGCAGATAAAACCCAGAAGGCTTGGGGATAGCTGTGTCACACAAGCCTAAATGCATGTAAAACAGCGATCAGCATGTAGAGTGTGCAAACCATTCCATTAATCCCCATAATGCTACTTTTGCACCCCTTCCTTTAATTAACGCTCCAATGTCAATTTAAACCCACATCATAAGGGTGCATTACATTCTGGGGCATATGGCAGCGTTTCCCCATCCCTAACTGCGTTCTCATTTGTTTTTTGTTACCTTGCCAACTACTGCAGCGACAGATGATTACATCACCTGATTTTAATGATGCTCACACTGGAGAGTAGGAAAGACTTGGAGTCGAAATGCCACCAGCTGTTAGGCAGTTGCATTGAATTAATTGGATCCTGATGGAAAAAAAAGCCTCCACTCTCATGCTCTGCTTCATACAGGAATAAGGAGCATAATGATAATTAATATTGCTAATGATATGAAGTCACTTGTTATGGCGTGCTGTAATTAATGAGTGGGTCTTTGAGAATTTAAAATAAAAAATCTCCAACAAGAGGGAGAAATACATGAATAGCAATAGAAAGGTCATTACAGCAGAGGCTTCTTGAATCAGCTAGAGTTCAAGCGAACGTCAGTAAAGCGATAAAAGTGCTGTTTCAGGTCAGCCTCGGAATAAATTAGCTCGGTGGTTTTGTTCCATGTTCAAGTGAGCATCATTACTTCTAACAGCACCAAGTGGTGGCCAGCTGATTTATCATAATACTCTTAAATTTCTGGTTCCTCGTACAGGCAGAGCTTCTTTCTGCTCTCTTGGTTTCAGAAGCGGAGGTTCGCTGTAAGCAGATGGACAGCTCGGTGTGCCAAGTGAAATCGTGTCCTGGCTTGTTTGTGGGGCAGGCTGGGCTATTTCCTTCCACCTGCCATTGCTTCGCCCAGGCAGGACGATGAAGGGGATTACAGGGTCTGGAGGGCAGGGAAGCCTTTAGGGATTTGTAACTCAGAGAACAGAGCGCTCGGTGAAGTCTTTACACAAGTGGACTGATCAGAGTTAAATAGGATGCTTTACTAATTAGCAACGCAGATTATTTCTGTGACTCCAAGCAGGAAATCCTCGTCTTTTCTGCAGTTGTCAAGTGCTAGATTATTTAAATTGAATAAACAATAAAACAACAAAAACAACCACACATATATTTTAATTGTGGATGGATAAGTGAAGTATTTCATGTTAATGTTTAAAAAAACTTTACCTGGACAATATGCAAATTGCTAATAACAGACATAAAAAAGCAACAGTAGATTTGATGGATACATGTTTATAAAGTTATCTGGATCAAGCAGGTGGAAAACAAACTTGACCAAACAAACTTAAAGTGATAGTTCACATTCACATACTCCGAAGGGGAATTCTGCAGAAAGGTTATGAGCAATTACCGTATTTTCCACCGTACAAGTTGCTTCGGCGTACAAGTTGCATCAGTCCAAAAATGTCTCATAAAGTGAAAAATAAAAAAGTTGCTTCCTCTTGAAAGTTGTATCTATAATGCGTCACCACTGATCCTCAGGAAAGATGGGCCGGTGTTGTGCCAAAAATCAATTAGCTGCCAAAAGGTGGCCACGGGAGCACGCATGGGAGGACTTTAACAAGAATTTTACAAGATTACCGTATTTTCCGGCCTATAAGTCACAGTTTTTTAAAACTAATTTTCATGTCCTGCGACTTATACGGCGAAGCGACATATTTAGGGATTTTTTCCCCATATTTTTAGATCAATTTTTGGCTGAGATATAACCGTTTCCATTCATTCTGATGAAAAAAATGGAGCAGTACCACTTTCGGCCGCTAGGGTCCACCGACCATTCCCAGCTCATGTGTCCGACAGCAGACTCATCTGCTCGGACTCACTCTGTCGCAGCACAGCCTCCTGCTCTCTGGAGCTCTGACACTTCCAGAGAGTCCACCAACAGTTCATGTGTCCGACCGCAGCCTCCTCTGCTCGGACTCACTCTGTCGCAGCACGGCCTCCTGCTCTCTGGAGGTGTGAACTACTACCTCAGTGTTTTACTGTTAACAAAATAGCTCAATAACCAAAGGACAGATTTTGATGAAACTTACAGAAAGTAATCACTGGATGGACATTTACAACTGATAAGCTTTAGGAGATGTTTGAGCTAAAATTCAATTTATTTATAATTTATTTTCGCAGCGCGTGCGCATGTTTGGAAGACCGTCAAAGCGAAACAATTTAAATCCAGCTGATTTGAACATTACGTTAATTTTTAAAGGAAAAGTTCAGCTCAGATACACCTTTACTATAATGTCAGCAAACAAATATATATTTTTTAGGTGTTTATCTTGTTAATTTTTATTTTTTAAATGCAGCGTTCCCACCTCCGCGGGTGCACATTTTGCACGTAGTGAAACTATTTTTTTAATTCAGCTGATTTGACAATTACGTTCATTTATTAAGGAAAAGTTCAGCTCAGACACATCTTTGCTATAATTTTCAGCAAACAAATAATTGTTTTTAAGCGTTAATCTTGTTAAAATCCTACTGTGCACGCTCCTGTGGCCATTTCGCAGCCAATCCATTTTTGGCAAAACACCGGCCCACATTTCCGGGTTGTCAGCGGTGACGCGTAACATATGCGACGCGTCAGCGGTGACGCATAATAGATGCGACTTATACGGAGGTGCGACATGTTTATGGATTTTTCCACTTTATTGGACATAATTGGACTAATGCGACACATAAGGCGGTGCGACTTTTAGGGCGGAAAGTACGGTAACAGCTAAAACTATTATTTGTTTGCTCGACATTATAGCAAAGGAGTGTCTCAGTTGAGCTTTTCCTTAATACATGCACTTTTTTTCTCCTCATTGACTCTGGAAGGAGGCGCACAGATTCTCTTCCCTCTCCCAGTTGTCGTCCTGCTTTTTTCTGCTCTCTGTCTGTGTATTGGAGCAGCTCCTATTTAGACACATCTTCCAAAATGAAAACTACAGTTTTGGATCTGACCAACTGGACTTTAGATGCAAATGGCAAAATCTTTTCAACAAAGCGACAGGGTCCTGGAGAACCCTCATCTGCTCGGACGACATGTACAGCTGGATATATCTCTGGGAAGTGGAATGTGATGTGTCTACCTCTGCTGTCGATCGAGGACGCCAAAATTGCATATAATTGGATTTATGATAACAGGTTTCCTGTTTTTAGAATCGTCTGGTTCCTGGTTTATCAACATACAAAGAAGACGGCCGCAGCTAATTTGGCCCTCGTCAGGCTACTGCTTATGTGAAGGTTTGGTTCGTGCTTTGAGGACTCAAAATCAGATGGTTTACAAGCTAAACTGTAAGATGGAAGTGATTTGAATCGCAGGCCACCTGCGGCTTTGGGACTCGTCAGCATGAAAACGACCTTGAAGAGGCTCATAAGCACAGACCAGTAGAATGCACCCTAATCTGGCCATTTCGGATCTTGAAAGTATCAGTAAGACTCAAGGCTGACAAAAAAAAAAAGTCTGCCTGAATAAATCAACAGTTGTGGATTATCTGAATCGGACTCCCTGTTTGGCCTCGAAACAGGCCGACTTAATTGCATTGCCCCCAACACACACACACCAATACATATATATTTATATATATATATATTTACGAACACGTGCGCGCACACAGGAGAAGTTGACAAAATGAAGAGGATCGCGCATGCACGCAGCTTTTAAAACAAAGAAAACTCCGCTGTTATGCGTAACAATGCGCGTTTAAAGCGAGCGGAGACCCCCCGCATGGTCCTGAGGAGAGAAACTCGCTGACGTATGCAGTGGGAGTGCGCGTGACGTATGCAGTGGGAGGGAAGAGAAAGGGATTACTACGTATAATGTAATCCCCACGTCTTTTAGAACTATAAACACTCAATGCGGTCGGTGACACACACGCAATTACGTCATCGCTGGTCCGCAGCCGCACGTCTCGCATGAAGTATAAACAAAGCTTTAGAACTGTGCTGACTGACCATAATATTATCAGGACAATGGCCTAACTGTTAGTGCTTCATGGACCGCCTAGTCGTCAAATACATATGTAACGTGTTACTGGCAGAGTTTTTGATGTCTTAAATCGTGTTAGGACAAGGTGTGAAGATATCTTTTTTTTAATGCCACTATCCCTCTCCTCATGGTTTTGTCCCTTTTTCTATCTAAAAAAAAAAACAATTCTGTAAAGGATAAGAGGCCGCACTTATAGCAGCAGCTACAACACTACGTGCACTTCCCCCATCTTTCGGACAACTGTACGGACTACGGACATATTCTTGTTGTATCTCGGTGTAATGATAATAAATCTTGTTCTGGTTCTGAAAACAACGTCATTTTATAAATCGACTGGCGGCTGCCGGAGTGTGCAGAGGGAGGACTCGCAAAACAACATATAAAAGCCTAGAGGGCCCTCTAGCAGCTGCAACTGGTAATGTTTACTGGTTCATGTCTATGAATGAATTTTTCAAATGCCAGTCAAAATTTGGGTTACTGTATAAATATTGGTGGGAAAATATATTAGTCGCTTCTGTGTATACCGTAAGTCAAATTTATGTAAAAAGGTGTGACTTAGGCGCTGGAAAATATGGTAATGTTTTACTTGTTGTAACTCTAAACAATCTAAATTAGAGGGAAAACAATTTCAAATTCGGACTAGACTGGCAACCTAATGGCTATTTTGAGAGACCAAGTCTGACTTAAAATAACTAACATAGTCATCAGTTTTGTTTAACATGAAACTGACAGTGGACTAAAGGTTTATTAATTAGTGGTCACATGAACCACTATAGAATATCTGAGATTAGAGGTGTCTTGAAAAATAAAATCCCACTTTCATTTTGAGAAGCTCTTGGTTTGTCAGACCAGTGAGAATGAAACAATTTTTCCAAACTGAGCTTGTTGAAAGAAGAATCCACAACAGGTACGATATTAATTGTTTATAACCTTTCCACAGACCCCCACTTTAAAAGAAAAATTTGAGTTTTTTTTATTTTATTTTAGAAAAAAAATATACAAAAGTTTAAATATAAAGTTAGTAAAACAAAAATCTTTAAACATCCGGTTTGAAATCTGGTTCTCTAAAGTTTTGTCTGAATATCACATTTCATCTTTCTGTATAAACAACTTTGTCCTCTCACATAAACTAGCTTTCTGTCCCCCTTTTTAGAAAACCTACCATTTTAACACATCAATTGAGGTGCTCGGATGAGGTTTTATTTTTCAAAGCGAGAGGGAAAAACTTCTTCAAGTGTCATCCTTCACAAAGTTGCAGTAAAGGACAGCACACATTTTGAGCAAACATATGAGGGAAAATGACCATATTCATCTACGGATCCTGTTAAAAAACATCTGCACTGAACTAAATGAGCTCTGCCTCTGACAGCACGCTCCAGCCTGGAAACCATCAGTCCCATAATGCACAGGGAAGTGTGTCTGAGGGACGGTAGGCAATAAGAGATGCATAATGAACGGTGTGGCTTGGCGGACACTTCACAATGAGAATATTCTGTAGTCTTGTCAAGACTGCTGCTTTAATGGACTCATTCCAGAGGCAATCACTGTCAATACAAGTCAGGCGAGGTGTTTAGAGGACAGTGTGGAAGTGGTGTGGTGCATTCTGGTGAGTTATGACCACAAAATCAAAATGACAGAGCCCCGGTCTGAGGAAAACGAAGAAAAATAGGTGGTATGATTCTAAATGAGACCATGTGATAGCACTCTGCAGACCAGGCAGACAACAAGAAATTTAGATTAAGAGGCTCCAAATGACAGAATCCGTAAAGATTATCACTATAAGCAGACTATGTTAAAAAAAAAAAACATTAATCGTGAATAAATGTTAAGAAAAATGATTGTGTTGGCCAGTGATGCAGTTTCTGGATGTCCTTGGAGAGTAAAACAGACATTTAACTCCATGAAAAACAATGTTAATCAAGATATCAAATGAGATAAAATGTTTCATATGGCAACTGTAAGATAAGTGAAACAACACTGGCCTTAAAACAAAAATACCAATAAAACATTTGAAGTTCTACTAAGTTTTACAAAAGCAAACAGTAAGAAAATAACCCAGAATGCTGAGTTGTTTTATTTTTTTCTTGACCTCAAGCAAGATATGTCCTTAACTTGAGTCCATTTCATTCGAAGCCTCAAGCAGAGAATAATGGAGCATTACTCACTGTGATAACCAGACTTCTTCTGCATGGCGGTTACAGGGCAATCTTTATGAGCCAGAAGAAGCTGCTTCAGCTGAGCCACTTCGTTTCTCAGCAGGGTGACTTCATTCTTGAGGAAAGAGGAGACGTGCAACCAAAAGAAAGAAAATGTCACTCTTCAGACAAGATTTTATTCACACAACATAAATCCTCAGATTGAAGCAACTACGAAAAAGCTATATTTTCATTTGAACTAATTCAAGCCTTACTGTAATGGGACTGATACAATTTTTTAAATAGTTTTCCAGTTTTTAGCTACTACAGCGCACGCAGTTGTAGGAATTTAATTTAGATGCAATATGCAACTTTTGCCACTAGATGTCACCACATACTATTCATGTTAACACAAATAAAACCTATCCGTAAATCTCTCATACAAACAGACAACTTGAGTGTGGCTTTGCGTCTTCTCTGGATGAACAGCTTCATTTTCTAATGTAAAGCCTGTAATGAGTCAGAGTCAGAGTCAGAGTCAGAGAGAATTTATTGTCATTTGCACCGCATGTAGTACATGTGTTGAAAACGAGATTATGTACACAGGGTCCCAGTTACATCCAACAACAAATGCAAGAGAAATACAATAATAACATCTAGGATTAACTAAGAGAGACATCACATCAGCTAGTAATACACTAAGCCCTAATGTAGTAGAAAAACATCATTATAAACAGCAGCACGAACATGAGCAGATGGTCACAGATGAACGCAGCAACAAGAAACAGATGGTCACAGATGAACGCAGCAACAAGAAACAGATCAGTACAGTATCAGTATGATGTGACATTTTGCAGTGTTTATTCTTATTATTTATTTATTCATGAGTCTGACAGCCTCAGGGTAGAAGCTGTTTCTCAGTCTAGTGGTTCTACATTTGATGCTCCTCAACCTCCGTCCCGAAGGGAGTGGTGCAAAGAGTGAGTGTGCTGGGTGAGTGAGGTCTTTCATGATGCAGGTGGCTCTTTTTCTGCATCTGGAGGTGTAAATGTCTGTGATGGTGGGGAGACTGACTC
>JBBPBX010044315.1:0-27510 GCA_038048925.1 Garcialebias charrua | reverse complement strand
ATTAATTAAGGGAAATATGTACAGTATTAAAATAACCTGGCTGGGCATGTGGATGGTTTGGATGAAGCTACCAGAAGCTTTTGAAAACACAGAATGTTTGAGTGCGGCCCAGTTGAAAGAGCAGAGATAAACAAATCCCCTGCTATATTTGTTAGTGAATATTTGCTAACAGCCAATCATGGCTGAGTTAAACAGAGCTCACGATTACTGAGCCAATCAGGGCCCGGGTTCCTAATCATTTCAGTTAAAAAGCAATTCTGATGCTTCGGTTCGCTGCGAGAAACATTTGAACACATAGTACTTTTAGCAACAATAACACAATTAATGTCCAGACATGATTGATACATGGACACGGTTTTATGCATAATTTTTGGACAAGATATTTCTAATAATAATGATATTTCGCAAGTGGTTTGAAAACTGAAAGTTATGCACCATAACTCATGTTCCCTGAAGGAAGGGAACGAGGTGCAACACACTTGCTATGGGAATTGCGCCCCCGCACAATTACCTGAAGGAATACATTCACGCCTTTTACGGCAGAGGGCATCACCCCACGTCAGAGGTACCGCCCTTTAGGTAATAATAATAATAATAATAATGAATTCAATTTATAACGCACTTTTCATTAATGAAAATCTCAAAGTGCTACACGGTGCAACAGAAATTAAATGTCAATAAAACAAGTAATAGAACAAGTAAAATCAATAACAGTATCAACTAAGATCAAAAGTAGAATCATGAGGAGGCAGAGTATGCTCGGTTGAAAAGAAAGGTCTTCAAGCCGCTCTTAAAGTCAACCACAGACTGTGGGACCCTCAGACAGTCAGGAAGAGAGTTCCACAGGCGGGGGGCAGCCACACTGAAAGCCCGGTCTCCCATGGTCCTTAATTTGGTTCTCGGAATGTGAAGGAGATTACTGTTCTGTGACCGCAGCGACCGGGTGGATGAGTGTGGAATAAGAATATCCTTCAGATAATCTGGTGAAGTTCCATGTAAGCATTGATGTGTAATGAGAGCAGTTTTGTACTGAATTCTGTAGGCGACAGGAAGCCAATGAAGGTTATGAAGAATGGGCGTAATATGTTCAAATTTACGAACTCGCAACAAGATCCTTGCAGCACTGTTTTGAATATATTGAAGTTTCTGAAGGTTTTTGCCAGGGATTCCAATAAACAGGGAGTTGCAGTAGTCGAGCCTGGAGGAGACAAAAGCATGGACGAGCTTCTCAGCATCGGAAAAAGTTAGGGATGGGCGAAGGTACTTAAGCGACTGACGCCCCTCCAACTTTCTCCAAAATTACACTTCACCGAGCTTTCAGTATTGAAAAGGGCCAGATATGTTTCACCTTGTTCCCTTCCTTCAGGGAACATGAGTTATGGTGCATAACTTTCATTTCCCTTTCAGTTGGTCTCTCGGTGCAACATACTTGCTATGGGAACGTAATCCATTCACTCCCTTGAAATGTTCAGTAAAATGCCTGCTAGTGTGAACGTCCGCCATTGACCAGTAGGTATCTCAAAGCTACTTTCTATTGTGTATTATAAAGAACAGCCTGAGTGACATCACACGCAGTAACATCCAAACTGTAGTACTTTGCAAAAGTGTTTAATGAGCTCCAGTTTGCAGCATCGCAAATGTCTGCGACTGACACGCCCTTGAACAGTGACCACGAAGTGGCCAAGCCCCTAGTTGAGTGAGCGTGCACTACAGGGGGCACCTGTTGACCTTTGCTTCTGTACGCCCTTTTAATGGCCTCCGTCACCCAATGTGAGGGGCGTTGTCTTGATAGGGCCTTTCCTGTATTAGGTGCAGCAAAGCAGACGAACAGTTGACTTGTTTCCCTCCATTCGGCTGTTCTCTGTATGTAAGTGCGTAAAGCTCTCACAGGGCAGAGGGCCTTTAGTCTCTCCTGTTCCTGAGTAAGGACATGGGCACCATTCGGCTGTTCTCTGTATGTAAGTGCGTAAAGCTCTCACAGGGCAGAGGGCCTTTAGTCTCTCCTGTTCCTGAGGAAGGACAGGGGCAGGTGGGAAGGAGGAGAGGTCAAAGTCTAGACTCCTATGTTTCAAGGTCAAGACATTGGAAGTATAAGCGGGATTAGGCCTCAGGGTGACCTTTGACCCGTCAGGGGCGAATATGGTACATAACGGATGTACAGATAGAGCGTGGAGGTCACACACGCGTTTCGCCGAGCAAAGAGCCAGGAGAAGAGCAGTTTTATAAGATAAAAAATCTATCTTAATCTCGCTCAGAGGCTCAAATGGTGGGTCGCAAAGAGCCTCCAAGACCAGGCCAAGGTCCCAACCAGGGGTCAAGGTCCTACTGGGTGGCTTGGTTCGAAGCACACCTTTCATATATCTCATTATGTTTGGATGTGCTCCAGGAGTCCTGTGTCCCCAGCCCTCGTGACAAGCAGAGATAGCTGCAAGGAACACTTTAATCGTTGAATAAGAACGACCCTTTTCCAATAAATCTTGAAGGAAGGTTAGGAGCTGAGCCGTCACAAGCATAAGGAATAGGGATGGGAACCGAGAACCGGTTCTGTTAGAGAACCGGTTCTTAAAAGTCCAATTCCATGGAATTGTAGGATGCTTGTCTTAACGATTCAGCTTATCGGTTCTGCAGACTCCTGGTGGTGACGTATTTAAGCGCTGACATCACAGACATGCGCCGCGCCCGAAAAAAATAAATATTTCTTAGCTGACTTCATAGCAGACGTCCTTCTGAGCTTAACGAAATGTTCAAATCAGCTGGATTTTAAAAAAAAAAGTTCGCGGAATTTTAGGCAGGCGCCAGGCGGGTCAAACCGGACGCTTTCTTTCTTTAAATTTAGCTAAATAAACGCTTAAAAAATATATTTCTTAGCTGACTTAATAGTAGACGTACTCTTGAGTTTAACGAAATGTTCAAATAAGCTGGATTTAAAAAAAAAAGTTCGCTGATTTTTATGCAGGCGCCAGGCGGGTCAAACCGGACGCTTTGTTTCTTTAAATTTAGCTAAATAAACGCTTAAAAATATATTTCTTACCTCACTATAGCAGACGGGCTCCTGAGCTGAACCAAATGTGAAATCAGCTGGATTTAAAAATCCGCGGTGTGGTTTATGAGTGGTATCTTGCAAACAAAAACAGCTACATCCACAGCAGGGAGCGGGCAGCGACAGAGCAGTCCGACCAAAGGAGTCTTTTTTCGAACACAGCAAGTAGAAACTTCTGGAAGTGGCCACTCTTCCTCTTCACTCTCTGAGTCCTCTGCTGGCTGCTGCCTACAGCGCCTCTAAAGCGGCCGAAACTGGTACTGCACCATTTTCGCCAAAAATGAAAAACGAAGAATCAGAGCGAAAAATGAGTCTAAAAATATGGGAAAATATCCATAAATAAATTCTTTATGAACACAAATGGTTTACTATATTTTATTACCCAAATGAGAATTGATAACAGAATTGATAAGGAATCGAATCGATAAATGACATCGATAAAGGCATCGATATTGATAATTTCTTATCAATTCCCATCCCTAATAAGGAATGATATTTCTTTCTGAGCACCAGGCTTCGAAAATGCGCCACTTCTGTGCATATAAATACCATGTTGACCTAGCACGGGCATTCTGTAGGGTTTCACCACGTTCTCCGGTAGGCCTGAAGCCATCAGCCTGTCCTTTTCAGCTAACAGGCTGGAATTAGTTCCAGTCCCTGGCCTAAGTGGCTGGACTGCAACTTCCTGTGTGAGCCTTTTTGAGGGTCCACCAGGTTGGGGAACGGGCTTCCACGTTGGTGTGTTAACAGACTGCACTGATCGAGTTTCGTCGAAGACAGATTAAGTCTATTAATTTTATTAGATCGAGTTGGATCAAGGAACTTATTATTTCCCTCCAAAACAAGATTTATTGGATTGAGGGGCTGCGGTTTTTGTAAACGAGCAGACCTCCTGACTCCCATTGGTGTCTCACCCAGTGGGATAATGTTATGTGGGAGCAAGTCTGATGCAGCTTTGTGAGGGAAGTCACGTGCTGCTCGTTCACCGCTTGTGCGTTGTATGTCCTTTATGAATAATAAAGGGGCAGCTGCAACATGTGAATGTGGAGATGGTCCCTTGTGACCGGCAGACTTAAGATCATTTGTTGATAAGGAGCCCAGTTTCCTTTCAAAATCAGGAAGAGAAATCTGGTTTGACTCCGATCTGTCTACACCAGGGGTGTTCAGACTTTTTCAGCATGCGAGCTACTTTTGAAATGATCAAGTCAAAGTTATCTACCTACTATAAAGCCTAGTTTACACGAAAACAACCTGTGGAAACATTTGTGTTTTTTCAATGTTTATTGGGGGTAATAAACAAAAAATAAGCTGGTTTACATGAAAAATGCTGTAGTTTTCATGTCAGTCGGGTTGCCAGATAAATTATGAACTATAGTACAGTACTGTGGCTTTAAAATGATAGTATTTTGACCTAAACGGTTGTGTTTGCTGAGTAAAGATGTTCTAAGATTCAATTAAATTCAGTTTGTATATATAGCGTCAATTCACAAAAGAAGTAATCTCAGGGCACTGAACAGACAATAAAAAATTTTTATGTCATGCTGCGATCTACCTGTACTACCTCAGAGATCTACCAGTAGATCACGATCTACGTAATAAGCACCCCTGGTCTACACACATAGTAACAGGGTCACAGCTACTGTTGTGATGGTGTGAAATTTTTGGCCTCCTTGGGGCATCCGTCGTGACTCCCCCATCCTTAGAATCTGTTGACGCGCTCTCCTGTGGTGCGAACATGTCACGTGTTTGTCTGGTTAGTGTATTGACAGGTCCCTCGTTCACCATGGAGCGGGGGCTAGAACACGTGTCATCTCTCACCTGTCTTCGTGAAAGGTGGAGGGTCTGTTCACAGATGCCTCTGTGTCTGTCCTCTAGAGACAGATCCTGAGGCACCCTGCTGGGGTTTATTGAATAGACTAACACCCCATGAGCCGTGAGGGAGGGGGATGTGCCCCCCCCCCTTTATGACGGCTGACAGGCCAGAGAGGCCCTACTGTTGAAATTATTTGTGTTATGCCTGGTACCCACTGCCCCGGTGTCGGGCGGCTGAAGCGGCCGGTTTACATTCAAAGTCTATGAGGAGACGGGTGGAGTCACGGCGAACCGGGAAGCGGCGCGATTCGAGTGATCGAAGCGGCGCGGCGGCAGCCTGCAGTTCCTTTTCCACGCACGCGCGCGTCCAAATCAACCTAGGTGTCGAACTGCCAACGCCAGAAAATTCGATCTCTGGTGGCTCGACGCGTCCAGCAAACAGTCGGGAGAGCCTCTGCTATCTGATTACACAACCACAACGGGACTTTTTTTGGACTTTTTAAACTTACCGGATCGAGCCTCCATGAATTGGAACCAAACTCCGGTAAGAAACGTGGCATTTTTACAGTTGCTGCTGACAGGCTGCTGTTCTCTCCAGTGTAGATCACCCCAAACATTAAAAACACGTTTTAATCTCATCAAAGACCGTCAGAGGTGCAGTTAACACAACAACTGAACCCGGAAAACGAGCTAGAGACCCCTCCCTCTGCCACCCCCTAGTGCGCATCATCAGACGGTCTTCAGTGGCTAGTGGGACCGTGACAAGCGGCCAAAAGGGGACGGCAGGCGCGTTTCGAGTTGTGCAGTGGGGACCAGGCATGAGTGTTGTTGTTTTTTTTTTTTTTCGATAGTCAATAAAACAGGGATGTACTGTTTTATGAGCTTTATTCGTGCTTATGTACAATGACATACATTATTTGATGTCACTCACAGCAGGGAGAGCATGGTTTGTGCATGCAACAGAATTATCAGCCATTTGTACTTTGCTACAAATAAAGTCTGAACAAGGTGCGAACATTCCCATTACCGCGTGGGCGGGAGGTCGTATAAAATGTAAACGTGGGCCTGGTTCATCAGGCACGTTTTTGTCGGGTGTCCAGGCTCGCCAAGGAGGCCCTATGCCTGCTCAGCTGGCGTGGGACAAACCTGTTTTTGCTCCATGCGTGCTCGGAGCGAGGTTGGCTCGGCGAGGGTCTCTGCCAAGGTTCTTCCTCGTATGCTGGCCGCTTCTGCGGTGGCGCACGCGTCGTCGAGCGGTGCCACGGCTGTGCAGGTCTGCCTCCAGCAGGCTCCCTGGGGGGGTGGGGGAACTCCGACGGGGAATGCCCACCCTGAGAGCTTCAGCCTACCTGCGCCTTTGGTCCAGCTTGGTCTGGATTCGCTCCAAAGTCTGACCAAATAGCCCCTCCGTCTCTATTGAGTGGTGGAGAAAAGGCAACTTTTGTCCCTCCGGTAAATCCGTCAGCGTCATCCACAGGTGGCGGATCGCGATGACCACTTCCGCCATACCTTTGCCCTGAGCCAGAGTAGCTCTCCCCATCATACAGAGAATGATGTCTGTTGCTCTGCGGGCTTCATCCAGTAAGTCGGCAGCAGCTTGTTTATCCGAGGTTACCTGCAGTTGTTTGAGTTTTTTCCTTAAGGTAAGCCTGCATCATCGCGGACGCGTTCATCGCGCGCGCCGCAAGTCCTTGAGCTCTGTAGCACTTCTCGAGAAGAGACGCCGAGGCTCTACAAGCTTTGCTGGGGAGAGTCGGTTTTGTCCCAGATGACTTAGGAGCTAGGTGGGACGCCAGTGTGTCCTCAATCTGAGGCGCGTTGGCTATTCCCGCCTCATCCATGCCTTCCACGTCGAGGAACTGTGAGAGAGGAAGGAGCATGGGTGCTTGTGGTTGAGACCAAGTGCGGGTTAGTTCCGTGAGGAAGTCAGGGAACACGGGCATCCTTTGCCTCGTTGCTTCCTGCCGTTTTGAATAAAAATAGTTCCCTGCCAGCCTCGTGACCTGTTGGCGAGGCGGAGGTTCCGGCCAGGGGATGTTCAGCGCGTCCGCTGCTCTGTAGCACAGGTCGAACAGGGCAGGAATAGAAAAGTCAGTTTCAGGGAACACGGGTACCGGGTTCCTGAGGAGGTCCTCTCCCGGATCCTCAATTTCAAGCTTTGGTTCCTCCGCTGAAAATTCGCCCGAGGCTGAGATGGATATCTTGTCTTCATTCATCATGCCTCTGGTGTCAAACTCGACTGTTAGGTCCATCATGGGAGCAAGTGGGTCAGGGATGTCGCCCCATTCGATGCGCGTGCTGTCGTGTAGAGCCATGTTCTCGAGCTCCGGGGTCGGAGTGAGGGTCTCCGTGGTGTCTGGGTCCAGTGGACCAGCTGAGCTTCCCATTGCCTTAGCCACGAGGTCCACCCGATGCCGCAGCACCGCATCCAGCATCTCGTTGCAATGTGGGCAAGAATCGGACGCGTCCAAAGCTTGTCTTGCATGAAATATACCCAGGCAGACTGGACAGGCCTCATGGGTGTCCGTTGCTGCAAGGGAAAATCCACAGCCACTGGGACAGGCGTACGAGGTTTGGCTCGCCGTCCCGCTGGTTTTCCTTTTGAAGTTTTGTCTTTCGCTTTCCTTTCTCCGGAGGCATGTCCGAGATAAGGCGAGCAAGTCCTTCCAGAATCCTTTCTTCTTTGTTCAAGTGTCTCCTCCGTCGTGTCGCTTTCGCTGGCTAGCCCGCTAGGATGTTAGCCGGGGTAGCGGTTGTGGCGTAGTTATAACGCCGTCGAGCGAAGCAACCTGTGGAGAGAGGAGAGGAGAAAACTTCGAGGTTATAGAAATGTGTACGCAGGGAAAAATTCTCTGTGCGCTCTGTGCATGGAGTGAGCTCACCTCAGGTTGAGCGATGGAGCAGCAGAGAAGTCCTGCGAAGAGAGGTAGTTCAGATTTTACGAGATGAAGGGCAAAAAAGAGAAAGTTGGAGGGGTGTCAGTCGCTTAAGTACCTAAAGGGAGGTACCTCTGACACGGAGTGACGCCCTCTGCCGTAAAAGGCGTGAATGTATTCCTTCAGGTAGTCGCGCAGGGGCACAATTCCAATAGCAAGTATGTTGCACCGAGAGACCAACTGAAAGGGAACAATCCTGGTAGCATTTTTAATATGGGGATTAAAAGATGTATCCTGATCAAATATAACACCAAGGTTTTTTTGTTGTTGTTTTTTTACATTAAAACTGGAGGTCAAACTATAGTAATGGCATCTAGAGGAAGTGAAAGGCTGCAAAATTAATTCCTAAGATTCTCAGGTCCAAAAACTACAACCTCAGTTTTTTCTGAGTTTCTTCTTCTTCTTTCAGCTTTTCCCTTTTCAGGGATGGCCACAGTGAGTCATCCTAATCCACCTCACTCTGTCCTCTGCATCCTCTGTCCTCACTTCAACTACCTTCATGTCCTCTCTCACTGCATCCTTATCTCCTCTTTGGCCTCCCTCTTTGTCTTTTTCCTGGCAGCTGCATTTCTAACATCCTTCTACCAATATACCCACTGTCCCTCCTCTGGACATGTCCAAACCATCTCAGTCTGGCCTCCCTAACTTTATCTCTCAGTTGTTGAACATGTGCTGTACCTCTGATGATCTCATTCCTGATCTTATCCATCCTTGTCACTCGTAAGGAGAACCTCAGCATCGTCAATTCTGCCACTTCCAGTTTCTTCTCCTGTCTTTTTGCCAATGACACTGTCTCCAGACCATACAATATAGCTGGTCTCACCACTGGCTTGTAAACTTTTCATTTCACCTTTGCTTACACCTTTTTATCACAAATCACTCCTGAAACGTTTATCCATCCACACCATCCTGCCTGGACTCTCTTTTTCACTTATTTACCACATTCTCCATTTTCCTGGATAGTGGACCCCAAGTATTTGATGTCCTACACCTTTATGACCTCTGCTCCTTGTAGCCTCACTGTTTCACTGGCCTCCCTCTCATTCACACACATGTACACTGGCTTACTACTGCCGACTTTCATTCCTCTTCTTTCAAGTGAATACCTCCACCTTTCCAAGTTCTCTTCCACCTGTTCCCACCACAGATCACAATGTCAACATCATAATCCATGGGGATTCCTACCTGACCTCATCTGTTAGTCGGTCCATCACCAGAGCAAACAAGAAGGGGCTCAGAGCCAATCCTTGATGCACACCCACCTCCACCTTGAAGCTATCTGTCATTCCTACAGCACATCTCATCACTGTCCTGCTGTCCTCATACATGTCCTGTACCAGTCTAACATGGTTTTCTGCCACTCCAGATTTCCTCATGCAATGCCACAACTCCTCTCTTGGCACCCTGTCATATGTTTTTTTCTAAATCCACAAACACAATATGGAGTTCTTTTTGACCCTCTCTGTACTTCTCTATCAACATCCTCAAAGTAAAGATGGCATTTGTGGTGCTCTTTCTTGGCATGAAACCATACTGCTGCTCACAGATAGTCACCTCTTGTCTTAGTCTTGCTTCCACAACTCTCTCCCAGATCTTCATTGTGTGGCTCATCAACTTAATTCCTCTGTAGTTGCTACAACTCTGTACATCACCCAAATGGGCACCAGCACACTTCCTCTCCATTCTTCAGGCATTTTCTCACTATCAAATATGCCATTGAACATTTGAGTCAAAAACCTCATGCCATCTCTCCAAGACATTTCTAAACCTCTACTGGTATGTCATCAGATCCTACTGCCTTCCCCTTCTTCATTCTTTTCGGAGCTTTCCAGACTTCACCCTCACTAATCTTTCCCACTTCCTGGTGAACAGTTTCTATGACCTCCACTCTTCTTTTTCTTTCATTCTCTTCATACATTAGCTCCTCAAAGTAATCCTTCCATCTTCCCATTACACTCTCCTCACTTGTTAGAACATTACCATTTCCATTTTTAAAAAGCCTAACCTGTTGCACATCCTTTCCAACATGATCCCTCGGTCTTACCAATCGGTACAAGTCCTTCTCACCCTCTTTTGTGTCCAGTCTCAAATACAACTCATCATACATCCTCTGCTTTACCTTAGCTACTTCCCTCTTTGCTCTATGTCCCATCTCATTATATTCATGTCTCCTCTCTTCAGTCCTCTCAGTGTCATATTTCTTCTTGGCTAATTTCTTCTTTGAATGGCATCCTGCACTTCACTATTTCACCACCAGGTTTCTATCTGAAAATTCTTTTTTTTAAATAAATATATTTTTTTATTCACATAAGCACAGACAAATACAGTAAAACACAGTAAAAATAAGTTTTCCCCCTTTTAACAATCAAACCCACCCACATACACATATAGAACAAGAGGAGAGATTTAAAATAATAATAATAACAATAATAATAATAACAATAATAACAATAACAATAACAATAACAATAACAATAATAATAATAATAATAAAGATAATAATACTGTAATAATAAAAATAAAATTTAAATAAAATTTAAAAACACAGACGATGGGGGCATTACTGGTATTCTTAAGTACATGTCAATAACTAAACATCATCAATTATATGTATATCTTAGGGCTATACAGGCTTATGGAAGGGACTTGAGATTCCTAAAGTACTCAATCATAGGATCCCACATTTTGTGGAATTTTCTTGTTGAGCCTCTAGTGAAGTATTTAATTTTCTCTAATTTAAAAAAAAAAAAAACATTAGATCAGTGAGCCAGACTGAAACCTTAGGTGGTTCAAAGGATTTCCAATTCAGGACTATATTTCTATGAGCTATCAAAGAAGCAAAGGCAAAAAAGTCCCTCTTATCAACAGTTAACATATGTTCTTCATTCAACACTCCAAAGATGGCCATTTCTGCAGCAGGTTTAAATTTAGGATTAAATGCATCATTAAGTGTTTTACAGATGGATGACTAAAATTCAGTCAATTTTGGGCAAATCCAAAATATGTGGGTCATATGTGCTGGAGCAAGGTGAGACCACTCACATCTATCATCAATGTCATTATATATTCTAGAGAGTTTCGATTTGGTAAAATATGTTCTATGAAGGTGTAGGGATACAACACTCTCATGTCCGTTACTGGATGTAAACCTCTTCACATCTCTCTGAAACTCGAGTGTTACACTTTTCTTGAGGTCTGAAGGAGACAAGTGGACACTTTGTTACAATTGTTTTGAATTAAGAAACACAAATCAGAAGATTCTCTTTAATTTGTGTTAATTCAGAATTAATCAACAGTATATTCTTAGTATGTGTATGATTTACTAAGCTGGTATATTTTAAATATGCCAAAGTTAAGAGAACATGTCAGAAGACTTTGTTTTAAACTGTCTGCTCTATGCAGAATAAGTGTCTAAAGTTGACTGAACAATCCGTTCGTGTTTATTTGAAGTGTTTTGGAACGAAGGAAAAGTTGTAGACATAACTTGTTTTCTGTCTCCCGTCCTTTCTAAAAACAATTAATCTGTTCTCAAAACAAAGTTCCATGGTTTGTTCACACCTGCTTTTTCTGACTCACGTTTCTCTTTATTTCCTATCTGCCCCTATCTGTCACTCAGACTCACTGACTTGTAAAGTCACTCCCTCTCTAGTGGTAGACAACCAATGAGCAGGAAGTATATGACTAAGTCACACCCCCTTCTTAAAGGGACACTTCCTGTAGACTCTTCAGTGTGGAAGGGAAGAACTAACAACTGTTTTTTCTCTGGAATCTGGTGAAACGTGGTGGTCATTTTGTCAATTAGACCTACGTTTCTCAGCAGAGTTACAGCAGAGCCTTGCGATAACTCACTCACTCCTTTCTGAAAGAATTTGTTTTCTGAAAGTTTTATTTTGAAGCCCAGTGTCAAAAGCTGGCCCTGTTCCTGCCGGGAAAAGCGCACTTCTGCTCGTCTGAATCAGCCATACACGCGCAGAAGTCAACTGGACGTCAACTGGACAACACAGTCCGTTAGTGTCCACAAAACTTTGTTGCTCTTATCTCCAGAGACGTATCGTCACCAGGTAAAAAGGCGTTGATTTTATGCTGAACGTGTGAGAAGTCCAGCTGGACCTGTTTGGGAAAGTGTCACCCAACACATTTCAAAATAATTAACTTCTGTTAAACTTATCTTTCATTTCTATTTCCTCCTCCTTATTCTTATTTTTCCTAAGCTAGTAAACTTTTAAGTAAATGTGCCAACAGGGAGTTAAACATAATTTGTCTGTTCGTTTTCAATTTGAATTCTTGTCAAAAGTAGTTATTAAATCAGAGCTAATGTCGATACAAATGTTTAATGTACTTTTATGATTGTCTCAATTAAAGGTCTATCTTTTGGTGGATCAACATAAGTTAGTGTCTCGTGAAATTACATTTGTCTAGTCACATCAAAGCAATTTAAGCCGGAAAAAGAGTGAACTCGTGAATATTGATGATAGATTTGTGTAGATAAAATCTGTTCAAACCTTTCATCTAAAATATAGGTAAGTCAGTAAACTGACCAGTTTCCTATATAATTACAAAGGACTTTGAACTGTATCAGACTAAGCCGTGCACATGATGAAGTTCCATTGATTTTTCCCACAGCACTGTCCCAGAGATATCCAGAAACCATAAATCCCAGTTCCTCAGACCATGCAATTCTAGTGTCTAATGTTGTTTCCCGAAGAGAAGTAATTATATTTGAAATGTTAGCAATGTGTTTCCTGATATGCAAGGGGTTGCGTAAAATTTTCTCACGTCCCGAGTCTGCCGGGAAGGTAGGAAATGTTGGAGTCTGGCTTTTAATAAAATGACGGACCTGAAAATATCTGAATAGATCATGTTTTTGTAAGTAGAATTTGGCCAAAAGGACATTGAGCTATCTGAAAATTCTGAATGTTTTATTCATTTAACTTAAAAACATGACAATTTTACAAAAACTAAACAAAACTAAAACAAAACATAACAAAACTTATATATATATATCTATATATATATAGATATAGATAATAAAAAATGTAAATAAAATAAAATGAAATGAGGCAGAAGAAGAATTTGTCTTATGAAAACTGCCCCTTTTTACTTAATTCTAATGTAATTCAAAATATTTTTACAAAATTTAAATTAAAATGTAATTCACAAAGACAATAACAATCTAGCTAAATTAAAAACATAAAAACTCAAACATCTAAATCAAATCAGACAACTTAAGTAGATATATATTAACGATTTCCATATTCTTTCAAGAAACTCATCTTTATCAGTCTCCTAAATGTATACAGTTATCTGGCATTTTTAACGTTATCTTCCAAACCATTCCACAATCGTATTCGCTGAATTATTGTGGATCGCTCCATCAAACTAGTACTAAAATAAGGCTTCACAAACATCTTAATTCCTTTAAGAAAATATACACTCTCTTTTTTAACAAAATTCGTTTGAATATTAACAGGCAACATGCCTTTATGTGCCTTATACATAAGCAACAAAATGTTATAATTACTGTAACCAAATCATAGAGCTTCAGAATTTTTAGTTGATAAAATAAAGTAGTCGACAGATATCTATAGTTTTTTTTCATAATAATTCGTACAGCTCTTTTCTGTAAAATGAACAAAGGATTAGTTATAGTTTTACACCCTTTACCCCAGACTTCAATACAGTAAACCAAATAAGGAACAACTATTGCATTATACAAAATGAACATTGCTTTATCAGTGAATAACTCTTACTTTATACAGAACTTCTATCGATCTAGATATTTTTGTTCTCAAATTGTTTATGTAACATTTATGGGCTATGCAACTAACTGCGGCTACTAGAGCAGCATCAGACGATGGTTCTTTTAAGGAGCCTGAGGTGTAAATGAGGACAGGAGACAATGGTTTTAGTTTAGGTGAATATATTAGTGATTTAAAAGAGAAAATAAACAGACAATTACAAATACACAATGAGACACAAATGTCCTCTGAATTAATCAGATTCCAAGATCATACAGTTCTGGTCCTTTTCCTAGCTCGCCATCCTTAGATCCAAAGAGGATCTGATCCATCAAGGAAGAGAAAACAATGGAGGAAAAAAAAAACCGACCTGAAAGGCCAGAAAACCCATTAAGTATTTTATCAAAAACAATCAGGTACAAAGCATATAAAAAATTAAATAATAAATGCAAATGCAATTATTAAATTCCTAATTATTAAACTAATCAACCAAACATTTCAATCAGGTAAAGTTAACCATAATTTAAATAAAGTAAAAACAAAAGAACATCAATCATATTTCAACTAATCAAGTTAAGGTTAAAATTGAAAAGTTGAATCAAAGTGCACTTTCAAAATATCAATCAAGAAAACAAAATAAATTGTCAATAAATATACTGCGCATTATCAACTTAAATGTACATTCCATTTTGATCATGTCCATACTAAAGTGTCAGAGCTCACACAAAATCAGAAATCAGGTTACCTTCTGGAAGAGAGTGGAGCATACTAAACCATAATCAGCTGTTGCAATCCTGGTGACGATCCAGGTAACAAACGCCAACAATTCTAATAAAACAACGCTCCAATAAGCAATCAAGCAGCCATTTCATGCTAAAACAATAATGCTTTCAGATGACAAACACCAATTAATCAAATCAGTGGATGCAAAGATTTGTATGACTTTACCATGAAGACTCCAAACAGCCAGCCACAATCACAGTGAACAGGTGATGCAGTTCAACAGTGCACTGGAGGAGGCGGGGCTTTAAATAAGTTGGCAGAGTTTGGGGCAACACAGGAAGTGGGCCCGCCAAAATAAAAGACTTGACTAATTAAGGGTTACAGGTTCCCCCCCTAAACTCATGTACGTCCTCGTACATGCAAGCGGCTGGTGACACACCACATTGTCACATGAGTTAGAGATCACAGAGGGCTCATTCAGTTCCAAAGCAGATGTAAGGGCTGTGCTGAGTCCTTGAAACAGGGACTGGATGCTTTGTAGAAGCGGTTGCCCAAGTTTTGAATACTGCAGACGAGATGGTTGCTGATGTATTCGAGTCGAGCAGTGGACAGGTGGTTCAGGATCTGGACTGCAGAGGTTTGAAGCAGTAACATTACTTAACATGCTGGTTTGTTCTGGAGAAGATGCAGATTCCTGGTGAGGAGAGATAGGTCCTGATTGAGAGGGATTTTCCTCGATTGAGAGGGATTTTCCTCGATAGGATCCGAGTTGGCAGAATCTGGTTCATCTTCAGCTGTTTGTTCCATGTCCAGTTTGGCAGTGGGTTCAGGTCCAGACTCCATTTCCTGTTCCTCACCAACAGTTCCTTCCATAGAGCTCTGTGAGTGCTGGCCAGGC
The DNA here is from genome assembly GCA_038048925.1 of Garcialebias charrua. NCBI lineage: Eukaryota > Metazoa > Chordata > Actinopteri > Cyprinodontiformes > Rivulidae > Garcialebias > Garcialebias charrua. Next base: position 12,363 of record JBBPBX010044315.1, on the reverse strand, counting down.
GGATCCATAGGCATAGGAGCGACAGTAGGTGCAGGAGCAGGTAAGTCAACCTCAGTTGTAATTCTGGTGAGATAAGAGCTGGAGTAATCATGTAAATCATGTAAGAATAGTTCTTCATTTTCAGCATCTGGAAGATCTACATTTTCTGAAGTCACTGGTGCAGTCACAGTTGTTGGTTTCATTCGTTATGGTTTGGAGGCTGGAGACAAGTAGCCACAAGGCAACAGAAGGTCACGGTGGAGGGTTCTGATGGGACGATCTTTGCCTTCTGGTTTAACTGTGTATACTGGAAGAGTGCAGGCTTTCTACTGAATAATATACACATCCGACTCCCACCGGTCTGCGAGTTTGTGCTTGCCTCGTAGTTTGACATTTCTAACCAAAACTCTATCTCCAACTGAGAGTTCTGCAGCTGTAACTTGCTTGTCAAATCTGAGTTTATTTTTCAACATGACTTTTTCCAGAGTTTTCCGTTGCAATCTTGTAACTTTCTTTGAGGTGCGACTTGCTTCGGTCAGGTTCTATTGAAAGAAAGTCCATACAGACAAGTTCGAGTGGTCTTGAAGTTTTAATATTAACAAGGGGTGCTGCTTTCTCAGGTTGTGCTTTTCTTCGGATACATCTCTCACAGTTCTTGAGTTTGTTACAGACATCAACTGCCATACGTGGCCAGAAGAACCGTGATTGTACGAGGTCCAGAGTCCTTTCTGTACCTAAATGTCCCATCTGGTCATGAAGCTGGTTGAGGACCTCAGCCCGCCATTCCTCTGGAAGTACAAGTTGGTAAGTAAGCTCACCTCCAATATTACGTCTCCTGACAAGAACATTATTATGGAGCTCCAGACGTGTAAGCTCTCGCAGGAGTAATGGCAGGTCGGGGAGCTGTTCCCTCAGAGTTGGCGGTGGGTTTTCCCCTCGTTCCAACTGAGCGATGATGTGCTGAATGACTGGATCGGCTCGTTGTTTGTCAGCAATTTCACCTTCAGAAAAAGATGGCACAACAGGTGAAGCGAACTGCAGATCATTAACAAAACTGTCGGGTAAACTGTCAGTGTTAATGGAGAGAGTTTGCACAAGAGCAGCAACCTGGTCCAGGTTGGGTGAGCTGTACACCAGTTGCCTATCACATATTGCTTGAACCGAGTGCTGGTCAATGGAGATACAGGATGGATGTTCCAGATGTTGTTCAGTAAACTTCAATATTCTTTCTTTCTCTTTCAGAGATAAAGGATCAGCCAACTGTTCAGCATGAGGTCACCGAGAGAGACCATCAGCATCTGCATTTAACCTGCCAGCTCGATAATTGATCTTAAAAAGAAAAAGTAGAAAGAGCTGCAAGCCACCTTGTAGCATCCAATTTAGCAGAAGTTAGCAGATATGTCAGTGGGTTGCTATCTGTAACCACCGTGAATTCGGATCCATACAGGTAGTCATAGAACTTTTCTGTAACTGCCCATTTAAGAGCCAGAAACTCAAGTTTATGTGCAGGATAGCGACTTTCACTGTGGGACAGACCTCTGCTTGCATATGCAATCACCCTGTTCCGTCCATCATGTTCTTGGTACAAAACTGCACCAAGACCAGTAGAGCTAGCATCAGTGTGTAAGATGTAAGGTTTACCTGGGTCTGCAAATGAAAGAACTGGTGCAGTACTCAGCTTCTGGATAACCTCTTCAAAGGCCGGCTGGCAGGCAGTTGTCCAACGTGCAGCAAAGGGTTCTTTGGGGTCAAGGTAATGTTGCAACTTCATCCGTTTTGATTTTTTCTGACAGGGTGGATATCCAGCTGTTAACTCATTAAAGTGCGACTAAACCCAAAATTAACTTTTTTTAGCTGATAAACTCCCTAGAATGTGTTTAAAATGTTATCTAGCACTATGGCTGTGTTTATTCTCACATAATTGTGCATATCTGTGTAAATTGGCAATATTTGGCAATATTTGGTCTAAAAATGTGTTTACGGTAGTTCTATGGGTTGAACTGGTGGATTACACCTTAATTTTCTTATTTGTGCAAACGCTCATGTGTGACATGTCTGCTCATGTGTGATGTCACACAGGTGGTTCAAGCAGAGCCAATCCCCTGCAGAGATGAGAAGTGCATACCTTATATGGAAGTGCTGCATTTCACTCCTGACAAGCGGTTTTATTTTTCTTTTCATTTTCATTGTTTTAGGCCTTTGGTTTTGGATGGAATGGGTGGAATAGATAAATACATCTACATGTTTATTCTTTGTTGTTGCTTGGTGTATGTTGTTGGCTAGAGGTTTAATTTGTTTTAGGTTGTTGCAGGTGGAGGCGTGAACAAAAGCACAACTCTACCTCCACCCTTCCTTGTCTCTCGACACGCCCATTTTCAGGGAGATTTTGGAAGGAGGAGTTACCATCTCAACCTGGGTTTAGTCTCACTTTAAGTTGTTTTACCACCGATGAGAACATTTCCACAAACCGGCGATAATACCCTGTGAAACCAAGGAATGATCTGAGCTCTTTAAGATTCTGAGGAACCGGACAAGATGTTAATGTGGAAATCTTGTCTGGATCTGTCTCCACTCCATCACTTGAAACTACATGTCCCAGGTAGCGAACAGATGTCTGGAAGAAAACACACTTTTCAACGGACAACTTCAACCCAAATTCTCTCAGGCGTTGTAGAACTTTCTTCAGCCGGAGTTCATGCTCCTCTAGAGTTGGTGCGAACACTATTAAGGCCCTGTTTACATGGATACTGTGTGGGGGAAACGTAACTTTTGGGCATGTTAATTAGTTTAAAAGTTTTGCGTTGACACGGATCTGACATGGATCTGCTCGAATCTCCCCCCTCCCTCATGCCCCCCCGCTTACACCCACTGCGCATGCGTCCTGCTGAACCTTCACCCACTGCGCATGTGTGCTGCGTCACTCTGCTGGCAGTCTGCTAGTTTCTTTTGTGCTAAAAGCTGAGCTAACAACAACAAGTTAAAGCTGGATTTTGGATAAGAGTCGACACTATTTGACACCAAGCGGCCGGGACCTCTTCATCTAACAAGCTGCACCAGTTGCTGACTGTGGACCAGAACCGAGTCGATGAGGATGAAGTCTGACTTTACTCCGTGATAAACAGCTGACTTACAGCAGGTAAATCAACGTTCTTAATATAATGTTTGCTTGTGTTTACTTTGATCACACAACAACGGAGTTTTTATTTATTTATTTATTTATTTCTGCCAGGTGGAGAAGCTGTCGTTCCAAACAGGCAGACGGTTCGGCGGTTCTGATGGGTCCAGATGAACACACAGCAAGAGTCCAGTTCATTAACGTAGTTACAGTTCGGTTCACGTGTTTTTAATAGTGTTCAGTTTAATTCTCAGTGTTTGCGTTGTAAAATTTGTGGTGCTGAATAAATAAATAAATAAATAAACCTGGTGTCTTCATTTTCACAGCACGTTACGCACTGTTTAAAAAATGTAACGAGTCCAGATAGATACTGTACAGTTCAGATAAATTTAAACATCTCCCACGCTAACATAAATACTGTTTATTATTGTTAAACTGTTATATTGAGCAGCGTGACACGTGAAATGTCAGCCTGCCCCGCGCGTGCGGGCTGCGCGCATGTGGTTGACACAAAAGATCAGCAGGAGATGTTTATATTATCAGCGGGGGTGCAGCGAAAAAGTTCCACTTTGGGAGCAGGCTCAGAAAACTATCGGTGTCATAGAGGGGGGCCAGCGGTGTCGTGTAGGCGATAAGCAAAGTCGCAAAGAGAAAGTAGCGGTTACACTCAAAATACGCGCCGTGTAAACTGGCCCTAAGTCATCAATGAAAACAAGCACTTCTTTTAAATTCATGTCTCCCATGCCCCGCTCCATAAGACGTTGGAAGGTGCTAGGGGCATTAGTCACGCCTTGAGGCATTCGGTTAAATTCATAAAATCCAAGTGGACAGACGAATGCAGTTTTATTCTTGTCCGTCTCATTCATCTCAATCTGGTAGTAACCAGATTTTAAATCCAATGTGGTGAACCATCTAGAGCCGGACATGGCTGAAAATGTGTCCTCCAGCTCTGGTAAAGCATATGCATCTTTGATGGTCTGTGCGTTCAACTTCCTGTAATCAATACAGAGCCGTACTGCACCATTTTTCTTCCGCACTACAACTATAGGAGAAGCAAAGGGTGAATTGGATTCACGTATAACACCAGACTGCAGCAGTTCTTGAATGTGTTTACGCACAGCATCCACATCTTGGGGGTGGATGGGTCTTGGTCGCTGTTTAAAAGCAGTGGGATCAGACAGTTTGATCTCATGCTTAACCTTATCTACAAGACCAAAATCAAGATCATGCTTGGAAAAAACGTCTGACATACTATTGAGCATGGTTATACGTTGCTTCCATTCAGTTGAGAGCGGCGAATCTCCAAAGTTGTAGTTCAACTTGATTGGCTGTGGCTCTGCGCTCTGGGAAGGTTGATGCACACTCTGCTCTTTGTGAAGAATAGTCTGGATGGTACTGACTTCAGCGATTGCTGTTCTGGCTGGAATCACAATGTCATGATCAGATTCATTAGTGATCACCACTGGTAGTGAAGCAGGCTGTACAGGAGGTAGATCAATAAGGATGGGTTTTACTATCAAACCACCAGGTAGGGAGAATGAGGTTGGATGCTGAATAATTACTTCCTTTTCTCCTTGCAGTAATGGACATATGAGAAGAGCCTCCAACACAGCAGTCTGTTGAGCAGGAACAACCTGCGGGATGGATGACTAAACTTTTAAAATGCCATGATAGTCATCAGTTGTCAGCATATGCCTAATTTCTAAAATTTTAGGCACTCCTCTATATCCAAAAGGCACAGGATAGAACTCAGACTGCGAATGACAGCATTGATTATACACAACATCTAAATGGTAAATGGAGCTTATTTATATAGCGCTTTCCAGACCCCTGTGAGGAGCCCCAAAGCGCTTTACAATACCAACCATCCACCCATTAATTCAGACATTCATACACCGGTAGTGGTAGCCTGCCTTGCAAGGCGCCATCCAGACCTACCGGGAGCAACTTGGGGTTAAGTGTCTTGCCCAGGGACACAACGACACATGGTGGGCGGATGCGGGATTCGAACCTCCAACCTTCCGATCAGGGGTCGACTGCCATTACCACTACACCACGGCCGCCTAAAGTGTTAGTGCCAATCAGAACAGAAGGTTGTGATGATCGCAGGTCTGGAACAACCAAGGCCAAGGTGTTGATGTCCAGCTCTTTTCCTGTAAACTCAGAGGGAAAGGTCAAACAGAGTTCCACATATCCAATATAAGGCACCATCTGACCATTTGCACCTTCTATCTCCAAGAGATCATTTAATGGTTTTATTTTATGATCTGATAGATGGGTATTATAGAAGGAATGTGTAATTGTGGTGACTTGAGAACCTGTATCAAAGAGGCAATGAAAATGTATCCCTTTAATCTTCACCTCACCAGTAATTCTTGTGCCCACTAATCCTTTAGGTAATGGAAGATATGAAGGTGAGTCTTTGGTGTGGGGACATTCACTAGTTGCAGCTCCCACTGGTCCCTCAGTAAGAACTGCTTCTAGTTTTGATGGTTTAATTTTCTCCCAGGACTGCTGTTTGTTTTTCAGCTGGCAGCGTTTGTCTTCAACCAGGCTGGAATTTGGTGTACTGGAACAGTTGGGAGCAATGTGACCATCCTGTCCACACTTAAAACAGAACCAGGGCTTTGGCCTACTACTGGTTTGGCCAGATTTTAGTTTCTGATTTTTCGGCTGATTTCCTGGTTGAGCAGAATTGGAGTCCTTGGACAGCAAAGCTGACATTTGACTCTGCAGCTTAAGCATTTGCTTCCTCAAATCCTCAATAGCACCTGAGTCTGACAGATGGCCACATGAGCATGCACTGGTGGTATGAGCTTGCACATTAACACGATGCTTGACTGGTGGAATATGTTTTATCATTAACATCTCTTTTGCCAACTGTCTGTCTTCCTCTGCTCTAAGTGTGAATACAAACTCTGAAAAAGGAAGTGGTTGGTCTTTTCTCTTTTCTAGTTGCAGTTTGTTTATCATGCTGTTATCCCAACAACCTCTACAAAATTACTTTAACAAATAATTGTCCATTTCAGTTGCTGGAATCCCACCACGCTTCACCATTGTACTGAGAGCCAACTGGAGTCTCTGCAGATAAGAAGATGGTCGTTCCCCATGATCCTGAAGCGTGTTTAAAAATTTTGCGAACAACTCTTCTCCATCCTCAACAGTAGCATATGCAGAATCCAACACTTGCAAAAACGCTGCAGGCAGGGCATTGGGTCCCAATCCCCTCACTAGGTCAGAAGCTGGAGGGAGTAAACTTTCCAAAATACGCCTTGTAACATGCAAATGGGCAAGACTTGGATCTGCATTTAAAAGTTCTATGTGAGACTTCCAAGATTCCTAATCTGCCTCATGCTGAGGTTTTAGAAGCCTCCCTGAGAAGGTACATAGTCTAAATGAAGGCAGAGGTTGAAAAATCACATCATCTCTGTGCACAAGGTGTTCAACTACAACCCTTTGGACCCCAGGAGGGTTTAGATCATTCCCCGAGAGGGAAATTCTTGGTCGCACATGTGGAGCTGGATTTGGTTGAGTTTGTGATCCTTGCTGGTTGGTGGTGGAGTGAACCGAGGGGTTTGAGGGAAGAGTAACCGGCTGAGTCGGACTGGATTCTCCGTTAGGGCCAGTTTACACGGCGCGTATTTTGAGTGTAACCGCTACTTTCTCTTTGCGACTTTGCTTATCGCCTACACGACGCTGCTGGCCCCCCTCGATGACACCGATACTTTTCTGACCCTGCTCTCAAGGTGGAACTTTTTCGCAGACCCCCCGTTGATAATGTAAACATCTCCCGTGGAGCTTTTGTTTGAACACATGCACGCAGCACGCACGCGCAGACAGCCGGCATTTTAACAATGGCGGTGGACTGGACAGTGGACACACGCACCACTTTCTGAACTATAGCTGATGGAATATATTTTGATTCTCATATTTAATTATTCTACACCTTACCTGCATCTGTGTTGGAAGAGAGCCAGCTGCCTGGATCCAGTTGTCTGTTAACGAGGCAGTCGGACATTTCACGTGTCACGCTGCACTATAACATACTAGATGTGCTATATATTAACAGTTTAACAATAATAAACAGTATTTATGTTAGCGTGGGAGATATTTACATTTATCTGAGCTAAATGAAGCTATCTGGACTCGTTACGTCATGCCTAACATGCTGCTGAAAATGAAGACACCAGGTTGATTTTTAATTTATTTATTTATCCAACACCACAAACTCATGTCACAAACACTGAGAATTAAATTGAACACTTTTAAAAACACGTTAACCGAACTTTAATGAACTGGACTCTGTTGTTCATCCTGGTGGAAACTGGACCCAGATCCGAACCGCCGGTCCGCTTCGTGGAACAGCTTCGACCTCGCAGGAAAAAAATAAAAATAAAACCTCAGTTGGTTGTTCTGTGATCGAACTAAACACAAGGAAACATTATTAAGAACATGGTTTACCTTGTAGCGCTGCTGTAAATCAGCTGATTCTCACGGACTAAAGTCAGACATGTTGACTCGGTTCCGGTCCAGTCAGCAACTGGTGCGCAGATGAAGCGGTCCACTTGGTGTCAGATCTGTTGACTCTTATCCAAATTCCAGCTTTAACTTGTTGTTAACTTGTTGACAACAACTTGTAGTAGCTGAACTTTTAGCCAGAGAGGAAAACAGGCTGCCTCGTCTGCTCTGTTTACATCAGGCAGCAGTGGCACGCATGCGCAGTAGTGAAGGTTCCAAAGATCACAGCGCCATCTACAGGCCCAGCATGGTAACTACAGTAAATTCATGAGTACGGGGGGTGGGGGGGAGAGAGTCGTATCCACAGAATTCGCCCATGTCAATGCAAAACTTTCAACCTAATTAACATACCCAAAAGTTGCGTTTCCCCCACACAGTGTCCGTGTAAACAGGGCCTTAGTCATCAGTATTTCAACTGTGTCCTCATCATCGTCAGGCTCCCCTCCGGTAGCTGCTATTCCTAAATGAGCACTTATTTGTTCAAAAACTCCTCTCAAAACATCATCAAATGATTGTCCACTCTGCTGGGAAATGCGTTTCAGTTCATAAAGGTAATCAGGGGCTGGGGTCTTGTTCCCTGTGGTTGTGGCATGGCACTCTCTTGAAAGTAATTTAATAACAAATATAACACCTTCTGCAGTCTTAGATTGGTAAACATACGGTAAAAGCGATTTCAGCTCCAAATCTGCAGAATTAATGAATTCAACGGCCAAGTTTTTATAAAATGGACTCTCACGTGCAGTAACAGTAAAAACCTTAACTTCACCATAGCTGCGCAAATAATATATGACCTCATCATCTGCTTGAGTGTTCGTTACACCACTAATGATGACAGAATGAGCAACATTGATACCATTTTGGTCAAAGAAATCCATATTTCAATGTGAACAACAAAATGTATTCACCAAAACATTCACATCTTCAGGCTCCTGGCTAGCTCGCCAAATTTATGTAACATTTATGGGCTATGCAACTAACTGCGGCTACTAGAGCAGCATCAGAAGATGGTTCTTTTAAGGAGCCTGAGGTGTGAATGAGGACAGGAGACAATGGTTTTAGTTTAGGTGAATATATTAGTGATTTAAAAGAGAAAATAAACAGACAATTACAAATACACAATGAGACACAAATGTCCTCTGAATTAATCAGATTCCAAGATCATAAAGTTCTGGTCCTTTTCCTAGCTCGCCATCCTTAGATCCAAAGAGGATCTGATCCATCAAGGAAGAGAAAACAATGGAGAAAAAAAAACGACCTGAAAGGCCAGAAAACCCATTAAGTATTTTATCAAAAACAATCAGGTACAAAGCATATAAAAATTTAAATATTAAATGCAAATTTAATTATTAAATTCCTAATGATTAAACTAATCAACCATTCCAAACATTTCAATCAGGTAAAGTTAACCATAATTTAAATAAAGTAAAAACAAAATAACATCAATCATATTTCAACTAATCAAGTTAAGGTTAAAATTGAAAAGTTGAATCAAAGGGCACTTTCAAAATATCAATCAAGAAAACAAAATAAATTGTCAATAAATATACTGCGTAGTATCAACTTAAATGTACATTCCATTTTGATCATGTCCATACTAAAGTGTCAGAGCTCACACAAAATCAGAAATCAGGTTACCTTCTGGAAGAGAGTGGAGCATCCTAAACCATAATCAGCTGTTGCAATCCTGGTGACGATCCAGGTAACAAACGCCAACAATTCTAATAAAACAATGCTCCAATATGCAATCAAGCAGACATTTCATGCTAAAACAATAATGCTTTCAGATGACAAACTCACCAATTAATCAAATCAGTGGATGCAAAGATTTGTATGACTTTGCCATGAAGACTCCAAACAGCCAGCCACAATCACAGTGAACAGGTGAGGTAGTTCAACAGCGCACTGGAGGAGGCGGGGCTTTAAATAAGTTGGCAGAGTTTGGGGCAACACAGGAAGTGGGCCAGCCAAAATAAAAGACTTGACTAATTAAGGGTTACATTTATGTGAGGTCTCCATGTTAATTTCTCATCAATAATAACACCCAAACATTATGGGCTTTGCAGCTAACTGCAGCTACAAGAGCAGCAGCAGAAGATGGTTCTTTTAAGGAGCCTGAGGTGTGAATGAAGACAGGAGACAATGGGCCTCATGCAAGAACATGTTCGTATTTTTATCATAAATTTCTCTTACTTTTGTTCGTACGAACGCTTCGTACGAACATGCCACGTCAGATTCAACAAACTCTTCTATCCTCAGGAAAAGTGCGTAAATGAGCTGCGCAAAAATTATGAATTGCACCTGTTCTATCCACCTGCTCGTGCATGCGGAGAGGTCATTTACATAATTCACACCCCTCAAAACACCATATAAGGCAACATTTCCTGCCTCAGAGAGTAGGAAGTGTCCATTCATAAAGATGACAGCGAGAAGTATAAAGAAGAACTTTACTGGTGCGGAGATTGAAGTTCTGCTCTCAGAGTAAATAACTAACTAACTAAATAAATAAATCTGTAATTTTTAGCAGCGTCAGCTGTGAATCTGCTTTAAAGCCGAGGACCCACTCAAACGTGCGGCGTGCATGGACCATCCCCGGGGCACGGGGGGTGGGCCCGGGCGCGACGTGCGGGAGGCGCACGGGGGTCGACGTGGGGCGCTCGGCGATCCTCGGCACGCGGCCGGCCCACGGAACTTTGTACCCAGCGGCGTGGCGGTCCTGCTCGGCCGTGACCCGCCGCGGCCCCCGAGTACCCGCGTACTCGTCTGCTACCCGTCCGGGCCGCGGCGGTGGGTGTGAAGCCGCTTTATTTTAATTTAACCAATTTAACCAATTTGTGTCGTTGCAGTTAATATTATAATATTATAAATCTGTAATTTTTAGCAGCGTCAGCTGTGACTCTGCTTTAAAGCCGAGGAATGAAATGTGGTCTCCCGTGGGTTGTACAGTCACAGAAATAAAAATCGTATTTATCTCTCCAGCCCTGCTCTGGTTTTTCTTTGGTCAAATATTTTTAATTTTAGTGTAAACAACTGTGTTACATTATAGTTTCACTTATTCAGAAGAGCTGTCGCGCACCGCTACCCCCCCCCCACATGCAAGTGTCCGATGTGTTTTTGAACAAAAGCATTTTAAAATGTCTCGAAACTTCAATTAACTTCATATTAATATTGTAGTGCTATACAACAAAATTAATAGCTGCTTTATTTTAATTTAACCAATTTGTGTCGTTGCATTTATCCATCCATCCATCCATTTTCTTCCGCTTATCCGGGGTCGGGTCGCATTTAATATTATAATTCTAATTCAAACAGAACAGCCTCTTTTCAATACAATTGTAGATTGTGATTCATTTTCAACTCAAAATATCTTCAAACTAATGAAATATAAGGTTATTAGTGAAGAAAATCCGTCTGGATAACAGCAGACTGGCTGCTCGTAAAATATACGACAGCTCTGGACCACACGTAAATTTTGTTTGTATCTGAAAAAAATCTTAGGATACGAAAACATTGTTGAATGCCACAAATGATCCTAAATCACTCGTACGCACAGTTTAAGAACAAATCTGTGCGTACGAACAGTTCTTGCATGAGGCCCATTGTTTTCCTGTTGCTTTCATTAAAACTCATCTAGTGATTCATGTGATAATATGCTAACAGACAAAAAGAGTTGAAAGCAAATAGTTCATGACATACTTTGTATTAAAAACAAAAACATTGTGCAATAAGTTAGCACTTAGAATGAGTGTTGGGGGTTAGTCTCAGCTACTACTACACCAAAATATGGATGAATATCTAAAAAAAAAAAAGCCCACAAAGATAGAGCCTATTTTGTGTTTGTTATAGTTAGTTGGCTGAAGCAGCCATCTTGAATGAAGTTGACTCAAAAAGATAATCAGTTGTAGATGTACATTAAATAATCTGTTGTTGCATGTCTCATTAAAATTTAGCAAGCGGTTCATGATATACTCTGGTAACAGACACACATAAACATTGTCACCTGTTTTTCTGAAGTGGGTGATGAAAAGTAAGTCCAATTCATGACACTTTCCTGACCTACAGAGATTGAATTCATCCACAGCAGAAATTCTTACTGACTTCTTAGAGCTTGATTGACATTGTTGGCTTTACTAGAGTCATAAATCCCAAGCCTCAGGGAGGAATACATACAGTAAACAGTAGTAAATAAACACAGAGACTCATCCTTGCATCCATAATTCCTGTTTTGTACATTACTCCCTGGCAAGTAGGATAATCGCCCCACAGACTTTTGTGAAGCCGAATAACAACTAAGAAACCGGAGAGTTGCCATGAGGATCCTGTCAGATCTTTAGCTGTATGGACAAGACTTGGTAATTGTTGAATTGATTGCACACTCGAAAGTGGTATGCCAGGAAAGAGCACGCAATCATTTGTAATTTTCTTAATTTACAGATGCCAGGTTGGAGAATGCAAATGAAACTAGCCTTGTTTTTGCCTAAATGGATGGTGGATGTGGTGGAGGTGGGGCTCATTAGATGTGGAGTGTAGCTTGAATATCTGTATCTGTCAGCCTGCAAGTGGCTGAGACTGCAAAAACACAAAGATGCACAGAGCCAGCACCAATGATGTTTTTAAAGGGAGAGTCTGGGGATTTTTGAAGCAATCTTATATGTGTATTTTGTCAGTCGTTAGTACTTTATCTACCGTGAAAGTGTACCAAACAAGCCCTTGTTTCGTTAGCCTGGTTGAAGACATTTGCCCATTTCTCAGTA
>JBBPBX010044314.1:12746-27510 GCA_038048925.1 Garcialebias charrua | reverse complement strand
TGGACCACGGGGGCAAGCCAGAGTTCGTCCTCTGACTCTGCGTCCTCACCCGACGTCCACCCGGAGTAAGTCGGCACGGGGGCTGAGGAAAAACTGGACCTGGGTGTTGTGTGGCTACCTTTAGTCCTTCTTCTCTCCTCCTGCAGCAGGAGAGGTGAAGGCAGAACCTCCACTGCCTGGCTGTACTCCGTCAGGTCCAGGACGGGTTTAGTCCAATAGGTACCACATCGGATGGTGGTTCTCCTCATCTTGAAGAAAACTCAAAAAACAGGTGAGCAAAAAACAAAAACAAAAAAAAACTCAGGAGAACCTGTCTGCTGGGCTCAGAAACTGGTCGGTTCGTACTGTTAGGGTCCTGACTCAGGGACCGTGGAAAGAACCCATTTGCAGACAGGACTCAGGAGGCAAAGTACAAAAATAAATACTTTAATTGTTCAAACAGAAAAAAGGCTGACAATGGCAGCATAACTCACATAACTCAGGGAACTCGGGGAACAGGACTAGGATGAACCCAAAACGATGACGAACCGACAAAGACAGAACTCACAGAGGAACTTATATACACACAGGCAGGGCTTGGGACAAAGGTGAAAATAATCAGACTGATTGGAGCACAACACCAGGAAGGACCAGAGTGAACACTTGGGGAAGTAATAAATAACAGACCAGGGCAAGGGAACTAACTAAAACATGTAACATGAATAACTAAACTGGGGCTGAACAGAGAAGTAAACTAAACAGGAATTTAACTAATCTGGAGCAGGACAGGGAAATAAACTAAATCTGAAATAACTAAAATGGAGCAGGGTAGGTTGAATGGAAAACACATGGAAAGTCCAGGAGAGGGAGCCAACCTCACAGTGGGAACAAAGAGCTGACTAAACAAACAGAACACAGAAACAAAAACAGAAAGCTTAACAGGGCAATACAAAGACACTAGACAACTGAAAGGAGACAAAGAACTAAATTAAACTCAAGAGAAGACTAAAAGAAACACAAACAGACAGAACACAGAAACACCAGACAACAGAAGACAGACTTTTCGAGCTTTTCGACAGGTTTTCGAGCTCGTCACAGCACTGAATCTGCACTGCTCAAAGTACAGAATGACATTCTTCTGTCCCTGGATGCAAAAAACCCTGCTCTGCTGGTGATGTTAGACCTCTCAGCAGCTTTTGACACCGTCGACCATCAGGTACTAATCAACCGCTTGTCTCAGCTGGTTGGCCTCCAGGGAGCTGTGCTTGAGTGGTTCAAATCTTACCTGTCTGGGAGAACTTTTTCTGTCATGATAGGCGATCTGTCCTCCTCTTCATCAACCCCTCTGACCTCTGGCGTACCACAGGGATCTATTCTAGGGCCAGTCCTCTTCTCTCTTTACATGCTGCCATTAGGATCAATCATTGCACGTCATAACCTGTCTTTTCACATGTATGCAGACGATTTACAAATCTATCTGCCAGTCACTCCCAACCCCTCACTCAGTTCAAACACTCTTGTCAACTGCTTAAATGACATTAAGCACTGGCTCTCTCAAAACTTCCTCCACCTAAACACAGATAAAACTGAATGCATTTTATTTGGTGCACCTGATGACACCAGCAACATCCTTCCCAGTCCCAGTGTTGGTTTTCCCCTCCCCCACTTCAACCCGGTGGTCAGAAATCTTGGAGTGCAGCTTGACTCCAACTTAAAGTTTGATAAACAGATCAGTTCTGTTGTCAAGACCAGCTTTTTCCAGCTCCGTCTGCTCTCCAAAGTCAAGTCATTTCTCAGCCGTGGTGATCTGGAGAAGGCCATCCATGCCTTTGTGACCTCCAGACTTGATTATTGTAATGCTTTGTATGTTGGTATTAATCAATCCTCCATCTCCCGTTTACAGCTTGTACAGAACTCTGCCGCGCGCTTTTTGACCAACACACGAAAATATGAACACATCACTCCTGTCCTGTCCTCTCTACACTGGCTCCCGGTTCAGTTCAGGATACAGTTCAAGCTGCTCCTGTTTGTTTTCAAAGCTCTGAATGGACTTGCTCCTCTGTACATCTCAGAACTTTTGAAAGCCCATCAGCCCGGCAGAGCTTTACGATCTGCCAGTCAACACCTGCTGGAGGTGCCTCGCTCAAGGTACAAACAATGGGGAGACCGGTCATTTTCTGTTGCCGGCCCAAAAGCCTGGAACAGCCTCCCCCTTGAGCTGCGTGCCACCTCTGATCTGACTCTGTTCAAAACCAGACTGAAGACCCACTTGTTCAAAAAAGCTTTCAGTGTGTAACTTTTATTACTTTTGGTATTTTAGTATGTAGCATTTTTTATTTCCATTGCCTTTTTATTTCCACTTGTTCAAAAAAGCTTTCAGTGTGTAACTTTTATTACTTTTGGTATTTTAATATGTAGCATTTTTTATTTCCATTGCCTTTTTATTTCCACTTGTTCAAAAAAGCTTTCAGTGTGTAACTTTTATTACTTGTGTTATTTTAGTATGTAGCATTTTTTATTTCCATTGCCTTCTTTTATTGCTGTTGTTTCTTATTCTATTTTCATTGTTTTATTGTTCCAGTCTATTCATCTTTTTATCATGTTAAGCACCTTGGTGGTCAACAAGGCATTCGTAGGCTTTTGTAGGCTTCCTACAAAGCAAGGCATTGTAGGAAGGTGCTATACAAATAAAGTTTATTATTATTATTATTATTAACTATTCCTAAGTGCATCTAGCACAGTCAAAATTCACAAGCACAAATGAGCAGACACTTTCTAAGTGCATCTAGCACAGTCAGGACCAAACATGAGCAATCGGCTACTCACCAACAATCTTCTCAACAGAAGATCAACCTTCCAGACATGAGCGGGCGGAGAACACCCCACAGTACCATACAGTACCCAAACAGCTCAGCAAAAAGCAACCACACTCTGAGCTCACAACGCTCCGCATCCAAGCACCCTCACTTTGAAGTATATATAGGCGTGGCACTCAGGTCTTTCTGACTGAACACACAAGCCTGATCATAATCAGACTAATTAACCAACAAAACAAGACTGTAGTCAACATATACAAAATCCTGTAGGTGTCAGCATTGGCACCATGCTCAGAATACATAACACCTCTACCACCAGTGTTTTGTATGGGGGTAAATGTAGTCTTGTGGGGACACCTGCTACATTACCCCATACAAAAAGACAAGTCGGGTAGGGTATTCAAAAATGAGAGAGGGCATTGCCTATAACGTTGTCCTTTCCTCTAATGTGTAATATGGAGATGTTGAAAGGCTGTAGTCGCAACGACCAGCTCATTAAGCGTCGATTTTTATTACACATCCGATGCAAAAAGGTAAGGGGGTTGTGGTCTGTATATACAATAATGGGTTCACAAGAATCTCCAATGTACACTTCAAAGTGCTCTAATGCTAAAATCAAAGCCAAGGCTTCCTTCTCTATAGTCGAGTACCCTTTTTGATGTTTGTTCAACTTCCGAGAGAAGTAGGAAACTGGGTGTTCCACTCCATCAGTTCCTTCCTGGATGAGAACAGCTCCTACTCCGGAGTCACAAGCATCTACAACCAGTTTAAAAGGGACATCGAATTTTGGTGCAGCTAGCACTGGAGCCTTAGTTAACAATGTTTTTGTTTGATCAAATGCTTCTTGGCATATCTCAGACCAGATAAAAGGTGTTTTCGGGCTAAGAAGATCCGTTAGGGGAGTAGCCACAGCAGAGAAGTTCTTACAGAACCCTCTATAGTACCCCAACATGGCTAAGTAACGTCGCAGTTCTGTACGAGTGGAAGGGATGGGGACAGATAATATTGCTTCCACTTTTGCCTCAACTGGACGTACCTGACCACTTCCAACACGTTAACCTAAATAGGTCACAGTTCTGTGCCCAAACTGACATTTAGCCAAGTTGACCGTCAGATTAGCTTCTTTCAGACGTAAGAAAACAGTTTGTAGGTGTTTTAAGTGATCTTCCCAGGTATCTGAGAACACCACCACATCATCTAGATAGGCTTCACAAAAGGGCAACTCGGACAGGACTATGTTAATTAATCTTTGGAAGGTAGCAGGAGCGTTATGCATGCCAAAAGCCATGACTGTGTACTCAAGAAAACTATCAGGGGTAACAAAAGCAGAGACCTCCTGACCTCGTTCAGTCAATGGCACCTGCCAATAACCTTTTAATAGGTCCAGAGTGGTTACAAACCGTGTAGCACCCACATGGTCGACACAATCCTTAATTCTAGGGAGAGGATAACAATCTGGTTTGGTTATAGCATTTACTTTTCTAAAATCAGTGCAGAATCAATCATCACCCCCGTTTTTCACTATCAACAGGCAAGGTGAACTCCATGCACTAGTGTTGGGTATGGCCAAGCCATTGTCCAACATGTACTGCACTTGTTTATTCATTCTAAGGCATTTGTCTGGATTTACTCTGTAAGGGTGTTGTTTTATGGATTTCATTTCACCCACATCAATGTCGTGTTTTAAAATATCGGGCCTGGAAGGGACGTCAGAGAATAGACAGGCATTAGAAAATATCAACTGTCTTAGTTCCTCCCTTTTATTGTCATCAAGGTGGGAGAACAACAACTGTAGGTTCTGTAGATAATGTAACTTTAGAAGCTTGCCTTCAAGAATGGCAGGAGGGGAACTGTCCGCCTCCTTTTCAGCACTGAAGAGCTCCTTTTGGTGCTCTACATCTTCGGCTACTCTGGGGACATCACAGAGGGGAACAGCCAACACACTAACCCGCTCAATGTATGGTTTCAACATGTTAATGTGACAAAGTCGAGAAATACGCCTCCTATCTGGAGTAGAAACCAAGTAGTCACGATCGTTTAGCTTCTTCTGTGTCAGGTTTTGTAGGCATGACAGAACCCAAGTGCAGACAAGAACTCTCACAGTGAGCCAGGAGTTTTAAAGAAGGAGTGTTTAATGAACAACAAAAAGGTAGTCTGTGTAGCAAAAATCATAAAGCAGTCTGTGTGTAGCAAAAACACTTACATGACTTGGGGAACACAGGGGAAGACCAAGCGATGCGGCTGCACTGACTTAGACACAGAACTGGGCTTTTATACTCATAGACAACTCATAGACAAGACGAGACAAATCACAAACACCTGGGGACAATTAACAAGACAGAGCAGGGCTGGGAGACTAAAGCTGAACAGAGCAGGGCTGGGAGACTGAAGCTGAACATGAAAATTAAAACTAAATGACAGAACTTGAGGTTGAACTAAGAGTGCATAAACATGGAGGCTAAATGAAGAGTAATGCAAACAAAGATTAACTAGAAGGGACACTAAATAAACAAGGAGACTAAACCAGAAGGGGACCAGAACTGAACAAGAAGGGGACCTAAAATAACTAACTGAAAAACATCATGAGGAGAACAGACAAGACTGAGAAACTAGACCTGGTAAACTAAGGGTAAATAAACATAAAGACTGAACTGGGAAAACTGATCAGGAACTACCTAGGATGACCAACAGGACAAGAACAACAAATGCCCACTAGATGGTGCCATGGTTCCATCTTCACAGCAGTGCCATGGTTCCATCCTCACAGTACCCCCTCTCAAGGACACCCCCAGGTGTCCAAGAAAAAACACCCCCAAAAAACCAGGGCGGACGGAGGGAGGCAACAGCAAGGAAGGAGGGCACGAGGAAGACAAGGGATACAAAGACAACACAAGGACGACACAAGGACAAGGGGCAAACACAAAAAAATGACATGGCGGACGGTAGACCGGCCACCAGGCAGGAGCCGGTCGGACGGTCGACCAGGAGGTCGCCCATCAGGCAGGAGCCGGTAGGGCGGTCGACCGGGAAGCCGTCCATCAGGCAAAAGCTGGTCGGGCGGTCGACCGGGAGGTCGCCCATCAGGCAGGAGCCGGTCGGGCGGTCGACCGGGAGGGCTCGAGATGGCCGCCGGCGGCGGCAAGACGGCTTCTGCGAGCGTAGAGACATTTTTGACGACGTCGAGCGTTGCGACATCCCTGATGTCGTCGAGCGCAGAGTCGTCGAGCACAGAGTCGTCGAGCGTTGCGACATCCCCGATGTCGTCGTCGAGCGTTGCGACATCCCCGGTGTCGTCGTCGAGCGTTGCGACATCCCCGATGTCGTCGTCGAGTGTTGCGACATCCCCGATGTTGTCGTCGAGCGTTGCGACATCCCCGATGTCGTCGTCGAGCGTTGCGACATCCCCGATGTCGTCGTCGAGCGATAAGACCTCGAGCCTTGAGATGATTTCATCGAGTGTTGCGACATCCCCGATGTCGTCGTCGAGCATTGCGACATCCCCGATGTCGTCGTCGAGCGTTGCGACATCCCCGATGTCGTCGTTGAGCGTTGCGACATCCCCAATGTCGTCGTCGAGCGTTACGACATCCCCGATGTCGTCGGGCAACGAGACGTCTGCGGCGTTGAGACCCTCTGGAGAGGACGTCGAGAGACCCTTTGGAGACGACGTCGAGAGACCCTCTGGAGATGACGTCGAGAGACCCTCTGGAGACGACGTCAAGAGACCCTCTGGAGATGACGTCGAGAGACCCTCTGGAGACGACGTCGAGAGACCCTCTGGAGATGACGTCGAGAGACCCTCTGGAGACGACGTCGAGAGATCCCCGATGTCGTCGGGCAACGAGACGTCTGCGGCGTTGAGACCCTCTGGAGAGGATATCGAGAGACCCTCTGGAGAGGACGTCGAGAGACCCTCTGGAGACGACGTCGAGAGACCCTCTGGAGACGACGTCGAGAGACACTCTGGAGACGACGTCGAGAGACCCTCTGGAGACGACGTCGAGATACCCTCTGGAGACGACGTCGAGAGACCCTCTGACGTCGAGAGACCCTCTGACGTCGAGAGACCCTCTGGAGACGACGTCGAGAGACCCTATGACGTCGAGAGACCCTCTGACGTCGAGACACCCTCTGACGTCGAAAGACCCTCTGGAGACGACGTCGAAAGACCCTCTGGAGACGACGTCGAGAGACCCTCTGGAGACGACGTCGAGAGACCCTCTGGAGACGACGTCGAGAGACCCTCTGGAGACGACGTCGAGAGACCCTCTGGAGACGACGTCGAGAGACCCTCTGGAGACGACGTCGAGAGACCCTCTGGAGACGACGTCGAGAGACCCTCTGGAGACGACGTCGAGAGACCCTCTGGAGACGACGTCGAGAGACCCTCTGGAGGCGAGAGACCCTCTGGAGGCGAGAGACCCTCTGGAGGCGAGAGACCCTCTGGAGACGAGAGACCCTATGGAGGCGAGACCTCCTCTGGAGGCGAGACCTCTTGGAAAGAGTCCACCAAGACCCTCTCGGTACAGGAAACTGGAGGGGGTCCCTCCTGGGACCCCTCGGCACAGGAAACTGGAGGGGGTCCCGCCTGGGACCCCTCGGCACAGGAAACTGGAGGAGGTCCCTCCTGGGACCCCTCGAGACCCTCCGAAGACGTGGAGGCGTCTGGACCCCCCGAAGACGTGGAGGCGTCGGGACCCCCCGAAGACGTGGAGGCGTCGGGACCCCCCGAAGACGTGGAGGCGTCGGGACCCCCCGAAGACGTGGAGGCGTCGGGACCCCCCGAAGACGTGGAGGCGTCGGGACCCCCCGAAGACGTGGAGGCGTCGGGACCCCCCGAAGACGTGGAGGCGTCGGGACCCCCCGAAGACGTGGAGGCGTCGGGACCCCCCGAAGACGTGGAGGCGTCGGGACCCCCCGAAGACGTGTGCAGGACGGTAGCGCCCTCTGGAGCCGGTGTTTCTGGAGCTGAGCCAGGACCAGGAGACGAGTCTGCAGACGAGGAGACCACCGTCGAGTCTGCAGGCGAGGAGACCACCGTCGAGTCTGCAGGCGAGGAGACCACCGTCGAGTCTGCAGGCGAGGAGACCACCGTCGAGTCTGCAGGCGAGGAGACCACCGTCGAGTCTGCAGGCGAGGAGACCACCGTCGAGTCTGCAGGCGAGGAGACCACCGTCGAGTCTGCAGGCGAGGAGACCACCGTCGAGTCTGCAGACGAGGGTCTGGGTGCCGGCGTGGAAGCCGGTCTTGGAGGTACAGCACCATCTGGAGGTACAGCACCATCTATAGCAGCTGGGGAAACGTTGCCCTCTGTGGAAGCTGGAGTCACTGTGGGAACTATGGAGACTACACCCTCTGTAGAAACTGGAGCCGCAGGCTCAAGACCGGCTACAGGCTCAGGACCGGCTATGGACGAATCAGCCACGTGGACCGAGGCTGGGTCAGTAGGACCTCTCTGTCGTCGATGGCGGCGGCGTGCAGACAGCGAGGGTGAAGCAGAGCAGGCAGGTAAAGACAAACATGCTGGAACAGAGTCCACAGTGTCTGACTGGTTGAGGTGGTCTAAGGGGGTGAGATGTTCTAAGGGGTTATAAGGGGTTGGTGTAGGAGGACCGACAGCACCAGATTGGACGAGCGGCCTCAACCACTCCAGTACTTCCAGCACAGTGTCCAGGATCTTCCCCATACCAGGCGTACCACACAGTTCAGGTAGACTGATGAACACATTAAACAGTCTGTTCGTGACAACCCACCTCTCCCACAGGGTGTAGGAGCTTGAGTCCAAAAACCACCGGACCGGTTCACAGAGCTGCTGAAACTCCTCCTCAGACAGCCTGGAGAGGAAGCACTCATCTGCTGGGTTCAAACTTGGCAGCCGCATACTGTCAGGTTTTGTAGGCATGACAGAACCCAAGTGCAGACAAGAACTCTCACATGGAGCCAGGAGTTTTAAAGAAGGAGTGTTTAATGAACAACAAAAAGGCAGTCTGTGTAGCAAAAATCATAAAGCAGTCTGTGTGTAGCAAAAACACTTACATGACTTGGGGAACACAGGGGAAGACCAAACGATGCGGCTGCACTGACTTAGGCCCTGTTTACACGGACACTGTGTGGGGGAAACGGATGTTTTGGGTATGTTAATTAGGTGAAAAGTTTTGCGTTGACACGGTCGAATTCTGTGGATACGACTCTCTCCCCCTCCACCCCCCGTCCTCATGATTTCACTGTAGTTACCATGCTGGGCCTTTAGATGGCGCTGTGATTTTTGGAACCTTCACTACTGCGCATGCGCTGCCTGAGGTAAACAGCAGCCGAGAGCCTGCCTCGTCTGTTTTCCTCTCTGGCTAAAATCAGCTAACTACAAGTTGTTGTCAACAAGTTAACAACAAGTTAAAGCTGGAATTTGGATAAGAGTCAACAGATTTGAGTCAGTGGGACCCGCTTCATCTAACAAGCTGCACACCAGACGCTGAGACTGTGGACCAGAACCGCTGAGTGGACTGTGGACCAGAACCGGACTTTACTCCGTGATAAACAGCTGACTTACAGCAGGTAAATCAACGTTCTTAATATAATGTTTGCTTGTGTTTACTTTGATCACACAACAACTGAGTTTTTATTTATTTATTTATTTATTTCTGCCAGGTGGAGAAGCTGTCGTTGACAGGCTGATGGTTCGGCGGTTCTGATGGGTCCAGATGAACACACAGCAAGAGTCCAGTTCATTAACGTAGTTACAGTTCGGTTCACGTGTTTTAATAGTGTGTTCAGTTTAATTCTCAGTGTTTGTGTTTAAACTTTGTGGTGCTGAATAAATAAATAAATAAAAAATAAACCTGGTGTCTTCATTTTCACAGCACGTTACGCACTGTTTAAAAAATGTAACGAGTCCAGATAGATACTGTAGTTCAGATAAATTTACATCTCCCACGCCAACATAAATACTGTTTATTATTGTTAAACTGTTATATTTTGCAGCGTGACACGTGAAATGTCAGACTGTCCGCGCGTGCGGGCTGCGCGCATGTGTTCAAACAAAAGCTCCACGGGAGATGTTTACATTATCAGCGGGGGGTCAGCGAAAAACTTCCACCTTGAGAGCAAGGTCAGAAAAGTATTGGTGTCATCGAGGGGGACCAGCAGCGTCGTGTAGGCAATAAGCAAAGTCGCAAAGAGAAAGTAGCGGTTACACTCAAAATATGTGCCGTGTAAACTGGCCCTTAGACACAGAACTGGGCTTTTATACTCATAGACAACTCATAGACAAGACGAGACAAATCACAAACACCTGGGGACAATTAACAAGACAGAGCAGGGCTGGGAGACTAAAGCTGTACAGAGCAGGGCTGGGAGACTGAAGCTGAACAGAGCAGGGCTGGGAGACTGAAGCTGAACATGAAAATTAAACTAAATTACAGAACTGGAGGTTGAACTAAGAGTGCATAAACATGGAGGCTAAATGAAGAGTAATGCAAACATAAAGATTAACTAGAAGGGACACTAAATAAACAAGGAGACTAAACCAAAAGTGGACCAGAACTGAACAAGAAGGGGACCTAAAATAACTAACTGAAAAACATCATGAGGAGAACAGACAAGACTGAGAAACTAGACCTGGTAAACTAAGGGTAAATAAACATAAAGACTGAACTGGGAAAACTGATCAGAAACTACCTAGGATGACCAACAGGACAAGAACAACAAATGCCCACTAGATGGTGCCATGGTTCCATCTTCACAGCAGTGCCATGGTTCCATCCTCACATTCTGAATAACATAAGGTCCACTATAACGAGCTTGTAAACTACTACCAGGAATAGGAAGTATGGCTAACACTTTGTCACCCGGTTGAAACACTCGTGCTACAGCTTTTCGGTCAAACAGGGTCTTCATCTTTGCCTGTGCCGCCTGTAGGTTAGTTTTAGCTATTTCACAAGCACGTACTAATTTAAAGTGGAAGTCACTTACATAGTCTAACAAATTCTTGTCAGACTTTTCACATATCCACTTCTCTTTTAACAGCCTTAAGGGACCACGAACTTCGTGTGCAAAAACCAATTCAGCTGGACTAAAACCTAGACTCTCCTGCACTACTTCACGTATAGCAAACATCTGGAGATGCACCCACTCATCCCAATCTTTGTCGAATTCTAGACAGTATGTACGTAGCATAGTTTTTAATGTTTGATGAAATCGTTCGAGGGCACCCTGACTCTCTGGATGATACGCAACCGAACAGGTATGCTGGATGTTTAACTGTTTCATGACCTGTGAAAACACTCTTGATGTAAAATTGCTGCCTTGGTCGGTCTGCACCACCCGTGGTAACCCAAACAACGAGAAAAACCTGGTTAACACCTTCACCACCACTGGGGTTGTTATTTTTCTTACAGGAAAAACTTCTGGGAAACGAGTGGAGGCACACATCACAGTAACCAAGTACTTGTTTCCAGCCTTCGTTCTAGGGAGTGGTCCTACACAGTCCACTAGGACTCTCTCAAAAGGCACAGCAATAGCCGGGATGGGAAAAAGAGGAGTAGGTGGGACAGTCTGGTTCGGTTTTCCAGCTATCTGACAAAAGTGGCATGAGTTACAATGAACTACGACATCTTTTTTTAAACCTAGCCAAAAGAAATGGTGTAACACACGGTCATATGTCTTTCTAATACCCAAGTGACCAACTAAAGGACTGTCGTGCGCCTAACCTAAAACCTCTGGGCGATATGGAGTAGGAAGAAACAATCTGTTCCACACTACGCCACTCTTCATTAGGGAAGGCTGTCAAGGGAGTCCATTTACGCATCAAAATGCAATCATTAAAATAGTAACCATTACTCAGTATGTCAGAACTGTCAGTTTCTGTGTCACAAAAACATGATGTTAAACTAACATCGCTCTTCTGAAGATTCATCAACTGTTCCCTGGTCTATGAGAGTCTTACCCCCTCTAAAGTACTGTCCTCTGAGCTCTCTGGGCTCTGGTCAGTCTCAGAACTGAAAAAACTGTCACTCAGCTTGACTTCTTCCTCTTTCTCCTCCTTCTGTTGACGTTTAAGAGCTGCACGAGTAACTGCACATGAGGTGAACACATTAGGAAATGTGCGAGCTAAGTTATCTAGTTGAGGGGAAATCACTGGGACAGGAGTCACCTCTGGAGTGACTAAAACGCGGCCTCCAGCTAAGTCGTTACCCATAATCATGGAAATGCCTTCAATGGGAAAGTTTGGACGCAGTCCTACCACCGCATCTCCTGAACACAACTCATTCTGAACCACAATCCTACATAAAGGAACATTAACTTCCTGCATGTTAAAACCACAAATGGGGACTCCAACTTCCATTTTAATAACTTCATCGCTAGGTAAAATACTGTCCAAAATGAATGACTGTGAAGCGGCTGTGTCTCTAAGTATTTTAACAGGTATTTTTTTCCTGATGGAGATGTAGAGATAAACCCTTCCATTATAAAAGGTTTGAATCCATCACGTTCACAGGTTCCTGTCACAGAGGAAAATGACTGATCTAGCCTTTTAACTGCAGCTACAGGCTTTGGTTCTTTTCTCTGTAACTTGGGACAGGTTCTAGTTATATGCCCTTCCTGTTTGCAATAATAACATCTCACTGGTTCTTTCATATCCCTTTCACATCGTTCTACAGTTCCATCACGGTCTCTGTGAGGAACAACAGGCCCTCTGAATTTACCATTACCATTAGCTCTGTATCGGAAAGGTTGAGAGGACTCAAAACTGGTCCTAATATGACTAGGGCTTCGAGTTTTATCAAAGATTGAACGTTCAAACTGTGTTTTATGCGTCAGCATATACTTATCCACTAAGATTGCAGCTTTAGAAACGTCAGACACTTTATTTTCATTTAAATATGTGGTTACTCTCTCTGGTAAGTTTAGTTTGAAATCTTCTATCAACATTAGCTGCTTCAGCTGGTTAAAATCAGTCACTGCACTCGCCGTACACCAGCGATAAAAAAGTAGCTCCTTTTCCCTGACATAATCAGCATAAGACTGATTATCTACCTTCTTCCATTTTCTGAATTTCTGCCGGTACGCTTCCGGAACTAGTTCATATGCACGTAGTATAGCTTCTTTTACGTTAGCATAAAGACCACTATCAGTCGCAGAAAGAGAGGCATAAGCATCCTGTGCTTTCCCTTTTAATACACTCTGTAACAAAATGGGCCAAACAGTTTCTGGCCATTTCAAAGTACTTGCTGCTCTTTCAAACATGATAAAATACTTATCGACGTCTTTTTCATTGAATGGTGGAACTAAGGAAACATGTCTACTCACGTCAAATTCTCGAACAGGAAACGGAGCAGATCCGCCACGTTCCAGCTCTTTCAGACGTATTTCCGCTTCTAACTCTATTTTCCGTTGTTCAACCTCAATCTCCATTCTCCGTTGTTCTAACATAATTTTCTGTAACGTTATTTCCTTCTCATGTTCCCGTTTCTGTTGCTCAAGTACTAAGTCTCGTTCAATCTCTTTTAAACGTACTTGTTCCTGAAAATGGTATGGAGAGCGATCTGGGTCTTTTGGCGTCGTCATGGTAGAAAAAACACTGCGTTGCATTAACTCGGCAGTTAACTCGTTTTCCACAGTTTCTCTTTTTGAACGTTTATCTAACGTAACTTCATAGTAGTCTGCTATGCACAAAAGTTGCTCTTTAGTACAGCTAGCCAAAACCTCTACCGTAGGTCGTTCCACAAAAGCAGGTAAATCAAAATCCATGATAAACACAGGCTAAGAACCGTGCAAACTCTAATGTCCTAGCAGTACGTGAACGCACCACCACATACAAACACACTGGACCCACCTATGAGTCAGGACAACAGCAGGATGAATTAATTAACCCAAAAAGGATCCCAACAACCTAACAAGGACTCAAAAATCTCGCAACAACCCAACAAGGATTCAAAAATATCCCGGACGAGCCCCCAAAATATGTTACGGCTGGCTCAGGCCAAACACATTAAAGGGACACAAGACACGAGAAGGCAGAAGGTAAATTAAAAAGCTTTATTGAAAAACTGCCCGACAAGGTAAGATGGACCCTTGCACTCCTTCCTCCAGGTGCGGAGTGTACCTTCTTCTGGAACAGGGTAATGGAAGGAGCAAAAATAGACAAAAGTTCAAACGAAAGGTGGACAGAGTGAGTCAGCCAAAAATAAAATAACGTCACCAGCGCAGGGCAACCCATAAAAACAGGGCCGTCGAAGCCTGTCTGGTGACGGACTACCTAACCAAAAGGGGACTCTAGGAGTATTAAAAAAAATACGATATAACTGGACTACCGATCTCACTCTGTCATTAGGCAAAAAAAAAAGACTCCAAACAGCTGGTCACCTCTCGACCAGCCACACAACCTCCTGGTTAAACAAAGCTAACCAAACCACACATGTCAGCCTCCCTCTGCTGAACTGGATCTAAATGTCAACAATGCAGCCTACAGCCACCAAGTGCACCAAGCATAACAAAGCCAAAAATGAGCAACTATTCCTAAGTGCGACAAGCACAGTCAAAATTCACAAGCACAAATGAGCAGACACTTTCTAAGTGCATCTAGCACAGTCAAAATTCACAATACAAATGATCAGACACTTTCTAAGTGCATCTAGCACAGTCAGGACCAAACATGAGCAATCAGCTACTCACCAACAATCTTCTCAACAGAAGATCAACCTTCCGGACAGGGACGGGCGGAGAACACCCCACAGTACCATACAGTACCCAAACAGCTCAGCAAAAAGCAACCACACTCTGAGCTCACAACTCTCTGCATCCAAGCACCCTCACTTTGAAGTATATATAGGCGTGGCACTCAGGTCCTTCTGACTGAACACACAAGCCTGATCCTAATCAGACTAATTAACCAACTAAACAAGACTGCAGTCAACATATACAAAATCCTGTAGGTGTCAGCATTGGCACCATGCTCAGAATACATAACTATT
>JBBPBX010044314.1:0-11685 GCA_038048925.1 Garcialebias charrua | reverse complement strand
TAAGAAGACTTTACAATAGTAGCACTGTCTGAAACATTGCTAAATGATGGAAATATGAATAATGCTTATATTGAAGGGTATGAATTATATCACATGAATAGGAAAAATAAAAAAGGTGGAGGAGTAGCTTTGTTTGTCAACAGTGAAATAAAGTGTAGATTGTATAGTGAAATGTCTATAACTGTTGACAATATAATGGAAATTATTGCAATAGAAATAATAGCGTGGGAGTGTGGCGCATAGGTTAAGAAAGTGCGCTTGTGATCGGAAGATCGCCGGTTCAATCCCTGGTACCGACAACATCTAAAATGTGGGTGGGATAAGTGAAACAGTCACACCTGTCTCCACCCTCATCTGCCCCACTCTAGGCCCTTGACCAAGGCCCTTAACCCACACCATCTGCTCCCCCGGGCAACCTAGATATCAGCTCTCTGCTCCACACAGAGGGCTGTGGTAGCTCGGTGGTCTGTTGTTGTGTCCGGAAGGGCATCCGGCGTAAAAACAATTGCCAAGTCTTCATGCGACTAGCTCGCTGTGGCGACCCCTGACGAAGGGAGAAGCCGAAAGAAGAAGAAAAAAAATTACAATAGAAATAATAAATAAGAAAAATAAAAACATAATAATAAGCTGTGTATATCGATCCCCAGAATCAAAAATAGAATTATTTACAGATAAAATAAATGAGTTACTAGTTAAAAGTTATAATATATATTTTTTTTTGTGTGGTGACTTTAATATTGATCTGGGGAATGGGGCTGATTCAAATAATATACTGTAATTACATTTATGGATTTGATGTGTAGTCTGAGTTTTTTTCCGTTGATATCAAATCCAACAAGAATCATAACTCATAGCACCACAATAATCGATAATAGTTTTTATAAATATCACAGATGGTGATTTGATTGGTGGTATATTGATGACTGATTTAAGTGATCATTTACCAATTTTCTCAATTTACAAAAATGATGAAATTTCTATGGAAAAAATGATAAGAAAGAACAACATAATAAAGGCGGCCGTGGCGTAGTCGTAATGGCAGTCGTTCCCCAATTGGAAGGTTGGCGGTTCGAATCCCTGTTCCCCACACCATGTGTCGTTGTGTCCTTGGGCAAGACACTTAACCTCAAGTTGCTCCCGGTAGGACTGGATGGCGCCTTGCATGGTAGTCTGATGCTACCGGTGTATGAATGTGTGTATGAATGTGTGTATGAATGGGTGGATGGTTGGTATTGTAAAGTGCTTTGAGGCCCCTCATAGGGGGCTGGAAAGTGCTATATAAATAAGCTCCATTTACCATTTAATAAACACATCTAAAAAATCATTAGATACATTTAAAGATGATTTAGATAAACAAAATTGGGATGATGTGCATTTAGATGATGTGAATAAATCTTGTGAAAAGTTTATGAACATTCTAGAAGTTTTGTATTAAAAAATTATGCAAAAAAATTATATTAAAAAATACTGTTGATCAACCATGGATGACGAAAGGATTGAGAAATGCATGTAATAAACAAACACAAAGAGAGCACAACGCAAACACACCCGACCGCTATCCGCAAACCTGCAAAGAACATGACAGAACACAGCAAGTAAACACATACGTATAAAAGACTTAGAATATTCATGGCTTTGTCAAAGTCAAAGTCAACTTTATTGTCAAAACTGCAATATGTACAGGACATACACAGGATTGAAATTGCGTTTCTCTCAGTCCCTCGGTGCAACAGTAACCATCTAAACACTAAACACTAAAACATTTAATAAACATAAGCATAAAATAGTAAAAGTGTAACACTGTCCTGAGTTTTTTCATAGTAGTATAAAAGTATGAAAATTTACACCAACACTGAAACACCAAACACCCCTAAAACACCAAACACCCAATGAACATAAGCATAAAATGAAATAATAAAAGTGTAATACTGTCCTGAGTTTTTTCATAGTAGTATAAAAAGTATAAAAAGTATATCTATAAAATAAACTGAAGGTTCTAGCATTGACATTTGCAAAGAGTGGCACAGCAGCATATGAGTTAATGTACACAGTATATGTATGAGGTAGTTGATGTTGGTATAGAGGCAAAGTGGCATATGCAGTAAGGCACATTTGGCATCCTTAGATAAGGCTAGTCAGAGAATACTGTATATGTATCAGCAGTAGTGTAGATATAAAAGTAGTGTAAATGTAAACAGTAGTAATAAATGTAAAACAGTAGTAATAAATGTAAACCGTATTAATAAATGTAAACAGTGAATGTAAACAGTAGTATGACTATAGGCAGTAATGTAATACAAACATTAGTGCAAATATGAGAAGTAGTGCAAACTGAATGAGCACATGACCGAGAGTTTAGTGAATAACCCGTTTGATGACACAGGGTCCAGTGTTAAAAACTTTGTGTTGAGTGGTAATGTGTGAGAAAGTTTTTTGTGTTAAGGCAGTTCAAATGGGAGGGGAGGCAGAGCAGGCAGAGTGTTTAGCATTCTGACTGCCTGATGAACAGAGCTGTCTCTCAGTCTGCTGGTACGAGCCTGGAGACTCCTCAGTCTCCTCCCTGATGGCAGCAGTCTGAAGCAGCTGTGTAGTGGGTGTGTGGGATCACCTGCCATGCAGAGGGCTTTCCGAGTGAGGCGTTTGCTGTGTAAGTCCTGCAGTGAGGGCAAGGAGGTGCCGACGATCTTCTCAGCTGCTCTCACGATGCGCTGGAGGCTCTTGCGGCATGATGCAGTACATGCACCAAACCACACCGTGATGCAGCTGGTCAGGACACTTTCTATGGCACCCCTGTAGAAGGTGCACATGATGGGGGTTGAAGCTCCAGCCCTTTTCAGCTTGCGGAGAAAGTAGAGGCGCTGGTGAGCCTTCTTGGCCAGTGCTGCAGTGTTCCTGCTCCAGGACAGGTCCTTCGAGACGTGCACTCCCAGGAACTTGGTGCTGTCCACTCTCTCCACTGCGGTGCTGTTGATGGTCAGAGGGGCATGTTGTGCATCCCTCTTCCTGAAGTCCACGACAATCTCCTTTGTCTTCTCCACGTTGAGAGTGAGATTGTTGTGTCCGCACCACAAGGCCAAGCGGCTCACCTCGTTCCTGTAGTCCGTCTCATCGTTGTTGCTGATGAGACCTACCACTGTTGTGTCGTCCGCAAACTTGATGAAGTGGTTGGAGCTGTACGATGGTGTGCAGTCGTGTGTTAGCAGGGTGAATAGAAGGGGGCTCAGCACACATCCTTGTGGGGCCCCTGTGTTCAATGTGATGGTGCTAGATGTGTTACTCCCGATCCGTACTGTCTGTGGTCTCCCGGTCAGGAAGTCTAGCAGCCAGTTACACATTGAGGTGTTCAGCCCCAGACTGTCCAGTTTAAGGATGAGCTGTTGGGGGATGATGGTGTTGAATGCCGAGCTGAAGTCGATGAACAGCATTCTAACATAAGAGTCCTTCGTGTCCAGATGTGTGAGAGCTGTGTGGAGGGCAGAGGAGATGGCATCGTCGGTTGAGCGATTAGGTCGGTATGCAAATTGGAAGGGATCCAGGGAGGCAGGGAGGACAGATGTGATGCTTTTCATGACTAGCCGTTCAAAGCACTTCATCAGGATGGGGGTGAGTGCTACTGGGCGATAGTCATTGAGGCATGCGGGCGTTGCCTTCTTTGGGACAGGGATGATGGTGGTGGCTTTGAAACAGGTGGGGACGATGGCCTGGCTCAGTGAGATGTTAAAGATGTCCGTGAAGACCGCTGCGAGTTCCCTTGCACAGTCCTTCAGCACACGACCAGGTATGTTGTCAGGACCAGAGGCCTTCCGGGCGTTAATCTTGATAAATGATCGCCTTACGCTGTCTGAGGACAGCGCCAGCACCTGGCCATCAGGAGAGGGGGGGAGTTTATGTGCAGGTGTGCTGTTACTTGCCTCAAACCGAGCAAAGAACTCATTCAGTTCATTCAGCGTAGAGGTTGAGCTGTCACAGGTCTGGGGGATGGTTTGTAGTTTGTGATGGTCTGTATTCCCTGCCACAGACTGCGTGTATCCTTGCTGTCCTTGAAACGGTGAGCTATTTTCCTGGAATACTGCTTCTTGGCCTTTCTGATGCCCCGATCCAGGTTCTTTCTGGCTGCCCTCAGGCCCACCTGATCTCCCGCTTTGAAGGCAGCATTCCTGGCTTTCAGGAGTCTGTAAACCTCTGCTGTCAGCCATGGCTTCTGATTAGCCCGAACAGTGATGGTCTTGAGGTTAGTTACATCATCAATGCACTTGGTGATGTATGAACATATAGTGTCTGAGTACTCCTTTGTCCTTTTGTCTTTGCAATAGTTTTCTATAAATATATATACCTATACCTACACATATATACCTATACCTACATATATATATATACATACATACATGCATATGCAGTCATATACACATCTACATATCTACATACTATACCTCATATACATCCCTGCATCTATCCGTGTGTGGTTGTGTGTGGTTGTGTGTGGTTGTGAGCATGCATACTGAGAGAGTGACTGAGAGAGACTGAGAGAGAAATGCAATTTCAATCCTGTGTATGTCCTGTACATATTGCAGTTTTGATAATAAAGTTGACTTTGACTTTGACTTGATAACCCTGTTGTCCCCATCCCAAAGACTTTTGCAGCATCCTGCCTTAATGACTTTCGACCCATAGCACTCACATCTGTCATCAGGAAGTGCTTAGAGCATATGATCAAAACTCACATCTGTGCCTCCCTCCCTGACACCCTGGACCCCCTACAGTTCACATACAGAGCAAACAGGTCTAAAGATGATGCTGTTGCTTCAGCAGTTCACACCATCTCAGCCATCTGGAGAAGGAAAACGCCATGTGAGAATGCTCTTCATTGACTACAGCTCATCATTCAACACCATAATCCACTCCAAACTGGTCTCCAAGCTCACCACAATGGGCCTGCAGAAGTCCATCTGCTGCTGGATACAGGACTTCCTCACCAACAGACCCCAGGCAGTGATAATCAGCAGTTACCGCTCCTCCACACTACTCCTCAGCAATGGTAATCTCAAGGCTGTGTCCTCTGTCCACTCTTGTACTCACTATTTACACATGACTGTACCCCCAAGCACAGCTCTAACGTCATCCTCAAGTATGCTGATGACACCACCAACTTTGGCCTCATCACGGACAACGACGAGAGTGCCTATAGAGACATGGTGAAATCACTGACCAGCTGGTGTCAGGAAAATAACCGCTCTCTAAATTTCAGCAAAACAAAGGAGATGATGTTCAACTGCCCCCCTCTTACAATGCTGTTATTGCTAGTATTGGTATGAATGGCTGTCCGGTAAGATGGCGCCCGTGTACCTGGCCTGCAGTCTACCTCTGATGACGGTGTTTGGATTATTATTATTATTTTTGTCTGGGATAGCAACTCGCTGCTTGTGTATGACCGACAACAGCTCTTCAATCTTCAATGTTCTGCTTCTGCTGTCGCTGATTCAGAGTGAGAGACTCTTTATTGTCATTTGCACCGCATGTGGTACATGTGATGAAAACGAGATTATGTACACAGGGTCCCAGTTACATCCAACAACAAATGCAAGAGAAAAACAGTAATAACATCTAGGATTAACTAAGAAAAAAAACATCAACTAGTAATACACTAATGCCTCATCCTCACCTAAAGCATATCGCGCTTCCAAAAATCTCCAAACGCACTGTACTGGCTGCTTGTCAACAGATGACTGTCCTCATCTAACGCGTCTGCAGTGGGAGGAGGAGCGTGTTGGTCCTCTTCCGCTCCGGTGTTTGTTTATTTCCGGTCTCAGAAAAATGGCGGACGCAATACGAAGAATTGCCTTGTACTTAATCTACAAAGCAGCAACACGCAGACGCCGTGCACAACGACGATTCTGGATTCACCCCACATTAGAGAGGCGTCATGGATTCGGTGAATTTCACCAT
This sequence comes from Garcialebias charrua, assembly GCA_038048925.1. NCBI lineage: Eukaryota > Metazoa > Chordata > Actinopteri > Cyprinodontiformes > Rivulidae > Garcialebias > Garcialebias charrua. Next base: position 5,742 of record JBBPBX010044314.1, on the reverse strand, counting down.
CTGATCCAGGAGCTGCGCGCAGACGAGGAGCGCTTTCAGCGGTACTTCCGTGTCACCCGCCCCCAGTTTGACGACCTGCTGTAAGTTTCTCCTCCATGTTTACCGCGGGATTTTTTTCATCTGTTAAACGTTTCGCGCGGTGCCCACCTAATTCCGTCCCGTCGTCGTTGCGTGATCACATGGCAGAGTCTCTCCTGATTGGTCCTGATTGTTTGCTGCTGAGCAGCGAGCTGAATCTAGCTGTGGAAGCACGGAATGCCGTGCTTCCACAGCTGTGCTGCCGAGCAGCACAGTCGCTGCTCGGATGCGACGCGGGAGTAGGAAACAGCTGCTGCTCACTTTCGCGCTGCTTGTATGCTGTAGATGCGCCGCGACACGACCCGCTGCTCCAAGATTCGCGTCCCCATAGACTTCAATGTAAAGTGGCTGCTTCGGCTGCGCGAGATGCGTGCGGTGGGGATCCAGCATAAGCCCTAATGTAGTAGAAAAACATCATTATAAACAGCAGCACGAACACGAGTCTGTATGAGCAGATGGTCACAGATGAACACAGCAACAAGAAAACAGATCAGCATCAGCATGATGTGATATTTTGCAGTGATTATTCGTATTGATTATTTATTCATGAGTCTAACAGCCTCAGGGTAGAAGCTGTTCCTCAGTCTAGTGGTTCTACATTTGATGCTCCTCAACCTCCGTCCTGAGGGGAGTGGGGCAAAGAGTGAGTGTGCTGGGTGAGTGAGGTCTTTCATGATGCAGGTGGCTCTTTTCCTGCATCTGGAGGTGTAAATGTCTGTGATGGTGGGGAGACTGACTCCAACAGACTTCTGTGCAGCCTTCACCACTCTCTGTAGAGCTTTCCTCTCTGCAACTGTGCAGCCTCCATGCCACACGTTGATGCTGGAGCACAGGATGCTCTCCACTGCACACCTGTAGAAGGAGGTGAGAACTGGGCTGCTCAGACCAGCTCGTCTCAGCCGTCTGAGGAAGTAGAGTCTCTGATGACCTTTCTTGATCAGGCTGGTGGTGTTGTTGCTTACCTGGCAGGGGAGATACCATGATCATGAAGGTGGTTCACCCAGGGTGAGGCTCAGCCATTGCACTCCGGTTGTGCTGACCCCTACGAATTCCCCAAATGTGGGAATCTCGACTGCATAATTTGTGGTGGTTCAGACCATTTTGAGCACAACTCTGCATCCCCACCTCTTCCACCCCTTCTGGAAGATGTGCAGGCTTGTTTACACTGGGCCCAGAGCCTGCCTTATTGGAGATGTTGTTCCAGACGGTGGGGAAAACATGCTGGCCTGCTGGTAAAACTTAGAAAACAACGTTTCCACAGCCAGCTTCCTACGTACCTGGACCAGGAAAACTATAGGTGTTGTCCACCGGCCCAGTGCTTGGACCGTCCTTGAGGTGTTGTTTTTCAAAATCTGTGACCATTGGCGCGCACCACCCCAACCATGGCTAGTTCTGTGTCGGACCGGATCAGGACATGCCTCATCAACACAAAGTTTGTTGCCAACAAGACTTTTATCCTTAATGACTTTTTTAAAGACTAGGGACTAGATTTTCTTTTTCTCATGGAATACTGGTTGCTTTTGGTTGATTCAAGCACCTTAGTGGAACTATTACCTCCTGTCTGTCTGTGTTTTAATGCACTACGGACATCAGGCTGGCGTGGTGGTGGATTATTAATTGTCTCCTAGCCGAACTTTGTCTGTAAACAGTTGCCTATCCTGGTACCCTGCTCCAGCTTTGAGCTGAGCGCTTTTGAACGCTGACATTCTCCTTCGATTCTGTGCGCCATTGTTTATCGTCCCCCTCGTTCCAAGGACTTCATAAGAGAATTCTCTGATTTTCTGGCTTACATCACACCGAGATATGATCACGTTATTATTGTTGGGGACTTTAATATTCATGTCTGTTGTCAGGGGTAGCCATTAGTGAAGGACTTCCTAGATTTGTTGGACTCATTTAATTTAACCCAACATGTAAATGGTCCCACCCAACAACACGGGCACACTTTGGATCTCATTTTAACACGTGATGTCTGTTTGGAATTTGGTAATCAGTGACAACGTGCTCTCAGACCACATGCCTATTTTGTTTGATATCATCCCGCCTTGTCCAATTGCTAAGTCATGTGATTTGGCACATACTTCACGCACCATTAACCGCTTCACTGATGCATGTTTTACTGAAGCTTTTAGCTCTGAGAGGATCAGTCAGCTCTCTGTGTCTCTCTCCACTGAGGAGCTAACCTCTCAGCTTAACTCTGTTTATTTAAATGTTATGGACCGTGTTGCTCCCGTTAAAACCAGGAAAACAAAACTCATATCAGAACCATGGCCTAATGACGTCACTCAAGCCATTAGACAGCAATGTCGGAGAGCAGAGCGCAGGTGGAGGAAAGACCGGCTGCAGTTTCTTTTCACATCCTAAAGGAGAATTGGCGTCATTATCAGAAGGTAGTTAAAGCTGCTAAATCAAAGTACTTTTCTGATATACTTGCTTCAAACTCCCACAACCCCAAGCTCTTTTTTCCACCCTGAACTCAGTTCTACACCTCAGTGAGCCTTCACCTCTGGAAGCCTCAACTGAACTATGTGAAAACTTCCTCCATTTCTTTTTAGAAAAAGTTGCAAACGTCCAGGCACTCATTTCTCCAGTTGCTCATGATCTGTCCATTCCATCTCATTGTGCAGCTGTTTTTGACCACTTTGAGCCCATCTCTCTGTCTTCTCTGGAGAAGGTCATGTGCAACATGAGGCCATCTGGTTCCCCCTTTGACAATGTCCCCCTTCAACTCCTAAAGGAGGTTCTTCCTGTTCTGGGCCCTCCTGTTCTTGCCATTGGGAATAGCAGCTTATCCTCAGGTGTGGTGCCAAAATCTTTTAAACATGCTGCTGTCCAACCTCTCCTGAAAAAAACTAGTCTTGACCCCTCAGTCATGTCTAACTTCCGGCCTGTCTCCAGACTCCCATTTGTGCTAAACTACAGGAAACAATTGTGGAGTCCCAGCTGAAATTCTTTCTAGTGGATCACACCATTTTAGAGCTATTCCAGTCTGGCTTTACACTTCTCCACAGCACTGATTAAGCTCTACTTAAGGTTTTTAACGACATCTTCCTATTCACAGACGATGGTGATTCTGTGCTCCTTCTCTTACTGGATCTCAAATCTGCCTTTGATATGATTGACCATGAGATCCTCATTGCGAGGTTGAAGCAGTGGGTGGGCATTACAGGGTCAGCCCTTGAATGGTTTAGATCCTACCTCGCTGACAGGTCATTTTGTGTCTCCATCAACAATTTTAATTCAGCCTCTGCAGCACTTAAATGGTACCACAATTGTCCATCCTCGGTCCTCTTTTATTTTCTTTAAACCTGCTGCCACTAGGTGCTATTTTCAGGAAACACAACATACCTTTTCATTTCTAGGCCAACGACTGTCAAATCTACTTCCCCCTCAGACTTAACGGTACTCGCTCTATTCAACCGTTACTGGATTGCCTGTCTGACATCAAAGACTGGATGGCTTTAAATTTCAAAGTCAAAGTCAACTTTATTGTCAGAACTGCAATATGTACAGGACATACAAAGGATTGAAATTGCGTTTCTCTCAGTCCCTCGGTGCAACAGTAACTATCTAAACACTAAACACTAAAACATTTAATAAACATACAGTAAGCATAAAATAGTAAAAGTGTAACACTGTCCTGAGTTTTTTCATAGTAGTATAAAAGTATGAAAATTTACACCAACACTGAAACACCAAACACCCCTAAAACACCAAACACCCAATGAACATAAGCATAAAATGAAATAATAAAAGTGTAATACTGTCCTGAGTTTTTTCATAGTAGTATAAAAAAGTATAAAAAGTATATCTATAAAATAAACTGAAGGTTCTAGCATTGACATTTGCAAAGAGTGGCACAGCAGCATATGAGTTAATGTACACAGTATATGTATGAGGTAGTTGATGTTGGTATAGAGGCAAAGTGGCATATGCAGTAAGGCACATTTGGCATCCTTAGATAAGGCTAGTCAGAGAATACTGTATATGTATCTGCAGTAGTGTAGATATAAAAGTAGTGTAAATGTAAACAGTAGTAAACAGTAGTAATAAATGTAAAACAGTAGTAATAAATGTAAAATCAAAAAAAGGCGTTCAATACAGAACAACTGGACTTTATTTGTAGCAACAAGACGTTTCGCTCATCATCCGATAAGCTTTCTCAATTGGAGACTGTGAGAGGGAGAGAGAAGTTATAAGCAAGCTGGGCCACTGGTACACAGTAGGATGTGTGTGTGTGTTTTCTGTAAGCTCTGCTTTCACACACTGAACTTTGAATGGGTCACAGGCACGTGTTATCCCAAGTATGTGTGTGTGTTAGCTTCCAATTTACCTAGTTTGGTGTGTACCAGTGGCCCAGCTTGCTTATAACATCTCTCTCCCTCTCACAGTCTCCAATTGAGAAAGCTTATCGGATGATGAGCGAAACGTCTTGTTGCTACAAATAAAGTCCAGTTGTTTTGTATTGAACGCCTTTTTTGATTTTATCATGTCCTGGATGACTGAGAATCTTCACCAGCATAATAAATGTAAACCGTATTAATAAATGTAAACAGTGAATGTAAACAGTAGTATGACTATAGGCAGTAATGTAATACAAACATTAGTGCAAATATGAGAAGTAGTGCAAACTGAATGAGCACATGACCGAGAGTTTAGTGAATAACCCGTTTGATGACACAGGGTCCAGTGTTAAAATCTTTGTGTTGAGTGGTAATGTGTGAGAAAGTTTTTTGTGTTAAGGCAGTTCAAATGGGAGGGGAGGCAGAGCAGGCAGAGTGTTTAGCATTCTGACTGCCTGATGAACAGAGCTGTCTCTCAGTCTGCTGGTTCGAGCCTGGAGACTCCTCAGTCTCCTCCCTGATGGCAGCAGTCTGAAGCAGCTGTGTAGTGGGTGTGTGGGATCACCTGCCTTGCAGAGGGCTTTCCGAGTGAGGCGGTTGCTGTGTACCGTATTTTCCGGCGTATAGGTCGCACCTTTTTATGTTTTTTTTTTCAAGGCCTGCGACCTATACTCAGGTGCGACCTATATATGGCTTGTTATCACTTTTGGTGAAACAAATTTTTAAATCCAGCTCATTTCACAATTACGTTCATTTATTAAGGAAAAGTTCAGCTCAGACATATATTTGCTATAATTTTTATCAAACAAATAATTGTTTTTAAGTGTTAATCTTCTTAAAAGCCTTGCTGTGCGCTCCTGTGGCAGACATTTGCAGCAGAGCTAAACGTAGGTGCGACCTATACACCAGTGCGACCTATCTAGGGATTTTTCCAATCTATTGGTGATAATTGGACAATGCGACCTATACACAGGTGCGACCTATACACCAGAAAATACTGTAAGTCCTGCAGTGAGGGCAAGGAGGTGCCGACGATCTTCTCAGCTGCTCTCACGATGCGCTGGAGGCTCTTGCGGCATGATGCAGTACATGCACCAAACCACACCGTGATGCAGCTGGTCAGGACACTTTCTATGGCACCCCTGTAGAAGGTGCACATGATGGGGGTTGAAGCTCCAGCCCTTTTCAGCTTGCGGAGAAAGTAGAGGCGCTGGTGAGCCTTCTTGGCCAGTGCTGCAGTGTTCCTGCTCCAGGACAGGTCCTCTGAGACGTGCACTCCCAGGAACTTGGTGCTGTCCACTCTCTCCACTGCGGTGCTGTT
>JBBPBX010044313.1:0-17292 GCA_038048925.1 Garcialebias charrua | reverse complement strand
CACACATATATATGTGTGTGTATGTGTACATGTATATACAGTATATTTATATATATATGCACACAAATATATTTATATATACACACATATATATATATACACACAAACTTACATACATACATATACAGTACTTTATCTGTTGTGACAACAATATTTACATCCATCCATCCATCTTCTTCCGCTTATCCGGGGTCGGGTCGCGGGGGTAGCAGCCTAAGTAGGGAGGCCCAGACTTCCCTCTCCCCAGCCACTTGGAGCAGTTCCTCCGGGGGAATCCCAAGGCGTTCCCAGGCCAGCCGAGAAACATAGTCCCTCCAGCGCGTCCTGGGTCTTCCTCTGGGTCTCCTCCCGGTGGGACGTGCCCGGAACACCTCACCAGGGAGGCGTCCAGGAGGCATCCTAACCAGATGCCCGAGCCACCTCAACTGGCTCCTCTCGATGTGGAGAAGCAGCGGCTCTACTCCGAGTCCCTCCCGGATGACTGAGCTTCTCACCCTATCTCTAAGGGAGAGTCCAGCCACCCTGCGGAGAAAACTCATTTCAGCCGCTTGTATCCGAGATCTTGTTCTTTCGGTCATAACCCAAAGCTCATGACCATAGATGAGGGTGGGAACGTAGATCGATCGGTAAATTGAGAGCTTTGCCTTTTGACTCAGCTCTCTCTTCACCACGACAGACCGGTACAGCGCCCGCTTCACTGCGGACGCTGCACCTATCCGCCTATCGATCTCACGCTCCAGTTTTCCCTCATTCGTGAACAAGATCCCGAGATACTTAAACTCCTCCACTTGGGGCAGGACCTCCTCCCCGACCCGGAGAGGGCATGCTACCCTTTTCCGGCTCAAGACCATGGCCTCGGATTTGGAGGAACTGATCCTCATCCCGGCCGCATCACACTCGGCTGCAAACCGCTCCAGTGAAAGTTGTAAATCACGAACTGATGAAGCCAGTAGGACCACATCATCTGCAAAAAACAGAGAAGCGATTCTAAGGTCACCAAAACGGATCCTCTCAACACCTTGGCTGCGCCTAGAAATTCTGTCCATAAAAGTTATGAACAGAATCGGTGACAAAGGGCAACCTTGGCGGAGTCCAACTCTCACCGGAAACGAGCCTGACTTACTGCCGGCAATGCGGACCAAGCTCTGACACCGGTCGTACAGGGACCTAACAGCCCTTATCAAAGGGCCTGGTACCCCATACTCCCGGAGTACCCCCCACAGAACCCCCCGAGGGACGCGGTCGAATGCCTTCTCCAAGTCCACAAAACACATGTAAACTGGTTGGGCAAACTCCCACGCACCCTCCAGGACCCTGCTGAGGGTGTAGAGCTGGTCCAGTGTTCCACGACCAGGACGAAAACCACACTGCTCCTCCTGAATCCGAGGTTCGACTATCCGACGGACCCTCCTCTCCAGAACCCCTGAATAGACCTTACCAGGGAGGCTTAAGAGTGTGATCCCCCTATAGTTGGAACACACCCTACGGTCCCCCTTTTTAAATAGGGGAACCACCACCCCAGTCTGCCAATCCAAGGGAACTGCCCCCGATGTCCACGCGATATTGCAGAGTCGCGTAAGCCAACACAACCCTACAACATCCAGAGCCCTAAGGAACTCCGGGCGAATCTCATCCACCCCCGGAGCCTTGCCACCGCGGAGCTTTTTAACCACCTCGGCGACCTCAGCACCAGAGATCGGAGAACCCGACCCAAAGTCCCCAGGCTCTGCTTCCTCAGTGGAAGACGTGCCAGTAGGATTGAGGAGGTCTTCGAAGTATTCCGCCCACCGACTCACAACATCCCGAGTTGAGGTCAGCAGCACGCCACCTCCACCATAAATGGTGTTGGTCTCGTACCTCTTTCCCCCCCTGAGACGCCGGATGGTGGACCAGAATCGCCTCGAAGCCGTACGGAAGTCATTCTCCATGGCCTCTCCGAACTCCTCCCACGCCCGAGTTTTTGCCTCAGCAACCACCCGAGCCGCATGTTTACATGTTCATTAAAATTTTACACAATCTAATAGCCTTGAAATAGGACAGTTTTGCAGAGCTTTTTTCTGGTGCTGCCTTTCTGCAAACCAAGACACAACCAATGACAACAAGTGGGAATGATGATTGTCAATGCCAAGCTGGAAAACATCTTCAGTTCCGATCTCCTCACGGACGATGTATGTGACGGAGGACAGCTTTGGAGGATGCTTTGGTGAAGCACCACGAATCACCCTCTCCGCAGCTCTCACCACCTTCACTACGCCTTGTGAGGGAATCACTAACCGCCATTGTTTTTCAGAGTGAGAAGGTGGTAGCTCTCATCAAATGAAGACGGTACAGCATCTTGGATCAAACTGACACGACACACGTCACAGGTTTGTTTACGAAGAATCTGCCTCACAACAAATCCGGCTATGTAGACCAAAGCATTTTCTACCAGGCCACCAAACTTGGTCAGAAGATAGCTATGGTCATACAGAACAGCTGGAATGCTGGTAAAAGGACAGGGATGCTCTTCCTTAGATTCAGGAGAGGACATTTCAACAGCAGACAGGGACACGGTGTTGTCTTGTGCTGCCACACTGCCAGTCTCACTGGGTGTAACCCCACACCAAACCATCAGCCGGCGGAAGATGGCCTGGAACTGGCTTGATGATGGGTTGTTATTCCAGCCACCTTGAATGGAAAACAGGGACAAAATACACGTGTTAATCATATGACATAACATACAAGCACATTCATGAAGTATATTTAATACTTAAATGTAAAAACATTATGAATATGGACTTTACAGTACTGGTATATACTACCTGTACATAAACACACATATTAGATATACAGTATATACTGTATACTGTATGTATATATTTAAAACCTGTTTGAAAACTCATCTATACTCATTGGCCTTCAACCCAACTGAGACTTGATTTTACTTCATTTTTATTGATTCTACCTGTTTAACTTGTCATTTTATTGTATTTTAAATTGAATTTGTTAGTTCACTGTGTGTTAGTTTTGTGGTTCTGTTTTTATGCTTTCTTTTATCTTGTTTGTAGCTAGTGTCCAGCGCTTTGTTTCAGCTGTGGCTGTGTTAAAGCGCTTTATAAATAAAACTGATGATGATATCTCACCATTCCTTAAGACTAACATAATGTACATTTATGAATGCTAATTAACTTATAATAATGCACCTACTCTTTGAAGGTGAACTGGGAAGCTGAAAATTGATGGTATCACATCAGCTCAGTCTAACAATCTGACCAGTTTTGTCAAATTCCTCCGTTTTGAAATGCTCACTGCATAGTACAGATGAATCACTTGCATTGAATCCATCCCTCCTCAAAGCTATTTCCCACCTCTTCCTCTTCAATTCAATTCAACCATTATTTATACAGGCTAGCCTCATTGAGCCACGGGGACTCATTTTACGAGAGGGACCTGTCTCACTCACACCCAGGGTCAATTTAGAGTTACCAATCAGCCTAACATGCATGTTTTTGGACTGTGGGAGGAAACCGGAGCACCCGGAGAAAACCCACGCATGCACGGAGAGAACATGCAAACTCCACCCAGAAAGGCCCCCGGACCGGGATTTGAACCGAGGACCTGCTCGCTGAGAGGCAGCAGCTCTACCAGTTGTGCCACCGTGCTGCTCTTCTCTTTGTCTTTTGGAAACCTTTAAAACAAAAACGTGATATCTGGGAGTGTGTACACAAAAACATTGTCTGAATGAGGTCCATGTTATTTTATTCATATACTGTGATTTAGGGAGTTCATCATTAAAGTTATTTTGTACTGGCTGATCTGCACATAACTGTTATAACAAAGCAAAAATAAAAAGGCAACAGTTGAAACTAAGGAGCCTTGTTGCCTTCTTAAGCTGAGCATTCAGAAAAACGTTACACTCACTATTTTTATCTTCATATTTCAAAGAACATAAAACTCCAAATTTGATTAACATTTGTTGATAATGATAATTAACCAAAGCTACTGAAATTGTGAGTAGGTCTGTTTGAAACATATTGCCATCAAATCTCAGCTAACAGTCACTGCCGGCTGAACACCGCTAACATTTGTTGTCATTTTGCTGGTGGGCTTAAATACAGTACAGTAATATTATATTCACAAAATACTAACAATAATAATAATATGTTCATCTTACTTGTGAAAAGTTATCCCCAAAAGTTTTTCGATTTGAACACGAATAATCTGAGCAGAGTTGAGGAATCTCTGTTGTTTTGGTTCAGCAAAGTACAAGGGTGACAACTCCAAGATGGCCGCCCTAAATCCTGCGCCGGAGCAGGCTATGGGGTATCTAGTGTTTTGATATCTATGTCTATCACCACTGTCTCTTTCTCTGGCCTGACCTCCACGATGTCCGGTTGGTTGGCACGGCTGGAAGGTGGAGCAGCGGTGAGGTCACAAGGCTTTGGTGTGGAAAGATCATGGCTCGAGTCCAGGTGGTGAGAAACGGCTCAGGCACAATGAACAAGNACATGAATTTGTTTTGGCATCACATAAAATGCACCAAAGAAACCCCGAAGATAAATACATGCAAACTGGACATGGAGTGTGGAAACACGGTGTAAGGACTAATTTGCATTACAGCTTCGGAGCTCTGCTCTGCACTCTGTAGACCGGGGCGAGGGGGGGTGATTCAATCAATCGCAGCAGCAGAAATGCAAAGAGGTTTCCATAATGCATTAGTATCCTCTTGTATTATTCCCCTTCATTACTGAATAATGCTACACCATGGAAGATGTGCTCTTTTTTTTTTAACCAAGCAGTGTCAAATAAATTCTCCGGGACAAAACGACTGTAAATGGTGACATTAAGCTTCAGAGGATGGAGCACATCTTTCACCGCTCTGCCCCCTTCCTTTTTTTTTTTTTTGTCGTCCACAAATCCACGGAGGGAATTTAAGTAGCTGTTAATTACTTCCCTCTCCCCACTGAAAAGAGAAAAGAGAGTGGAGAGAAATCTAGAGAGGGGAGAGGTTTTTAAAGAGCTAAAGCTTCGCTGCGGTGCAAATCCTCACCGCCTAACAAAACCAAATCAATGTGCGTACCCCTCAGCCATCTACACACCGCTCACACGCAGGAGAGGAAGATGATCCTGTAAATCTGCAGTCTCCAGGGGCTGTTTGAGTGCTGCTCCAGGGTTTTTTTTAGGTGGTGGGGGGAGTTCAGGGATTGAAGGACGAGAGTAAATATCCCCCAAATTGCAGCTAAAATGTAACATTAGGATTGGTAAGCCCCACTTTCAGCCGTAATGTTCCACAGCTCTAAAGCATTGTGCTAAATGACCTCTATTACAGCGCCTGGACCCATTAAGTCAATACAGGAGAGATTACCTGTGAAATAGAAGCAACTGTCTTCTTCTGACGGAAGCACCCCCACAAATACAGGCCGGGGGCAAAATTAGATTTGGGGTCGGGCGTGGTCTGAGCCCGTAGGCTGGAATTAGAGGACCTGGCATCGACCTCCACTTGTTCGTTGGATAGGAATGTGTTTAGATCAAATCCACGAGGAGGCCGTGTGTTTTGAGAGTCACCTCTAATGAGGTCGTGAAAGATTAGCTGGATCAGGTGGTCCGTCACGAAGTCATGTCAGAGTCTGTTTTATCAGCCGAATGTGAAAAATCATGTTTTCTGTTTGGTTAGTGTGAAAATAATTCGACACGGCTGGAAAAGTGGTGGATTTTTTTCGAAACGGACGCTTTTTGATCTTTTCTTGTGTTAAATTTTAAACAGTTTTTTTTTTTTTTAAACGTGACCTTTTTGAGACACTAAATTAATGGATTTACTGATTGGACATAATTAAAGTCATAATGTGCTCCTTTGTTTTCGTGTTTGAATAGAACCAGTTTAAAGTTTGTATTACCGTATTTTCCACCATATAAGTTGCATAAATTTGCAAGACCTGCGACTTCAACACCAAAACGACTAATATATGGTTTTTTCCCCATACAGGTAGTCCCCGATTTACGAGCGAGATCCGTCACAACGAGGCGCTCGTAAACCGGAAATCTCGTAATTTGGAACGGCCGCCATTTCTCTCGTAAATCCGGAAATCCGCTCGTAAATTGGAACGGTTTTCGCTAGCGCGCCTAAAAACACTCTATTTTCATCTAAAAACTACTTTTGAGTGCATAAAAATGATCGGAAACGTGTGTTTATATGCTTAACTAACTAACTGTAGTGAAAAAACACATGAAAACTCAGTATTTTTTTCGTTTTTTCCAAAAATGTGCAGCTCGTAAGTCTGGAACCTCGCAGATCAGAGCACTCGTAAATCGGGGACTACCTGTATTTATAACACAATTTGTGGCTGAGCTCTGATGATTTCATTCATTCTGACATGAAAAATGTTATACATTACCATTTGCAGCCACTAGTGGGCCCTCAAGGAATATGGCAAGCCAAGTGTCTCATTAACATAATTTTTTAAGTTCTTAAAACCTTTCTTTTTTTTACCTAGTTTTTTTAATCAATCGAATTGTACTTTTGTTTTTTTTAATTGCACCCATAGTTCTTATTTGAGTATCCTATCTGCATTTTGTGCATTTTAAGTTTTTGATGTGGTCCTTCTGAGGCATTATCCTGGTTGTTACTCCTCGCCGTTGCTTTGTATCTTGATGTTATCTGATGTTCGCTCACTGTAGCACTTTGAGATCCATTGTAAATGTAAAGTGCATTATAAATAAAAGTTATTGTTATTGTTATTATTATTATTATAAATAGGTAAAAGTTGTTATTAATGAGACACTTGCTTGCCATACCAAGCCACCTTCGTCTTGCTCCAGAACTCCTGGAGCAACGGTCAAATCAGCTGCATTTCGCTAGGCCGCCCATGAAATGCAGCTGATTTGACCATTAAAGTGCATTTATTAAGGAAAAGTTCAACTGAGACACACCTTTACTATAATTTCGAGCAAACAAATAATTGTTTTTAAGTTTTAATCTTGTTAAATTCTTGTTAAAGTCCTCCCGTGCACGCGCCCAAGGCAGCCGTTTTGGCAGCCAATTGATTTTTGGCACAACACTGGCCCGTGTTTACAGGTGGTCAGCGGTGACGCATAATAGATGTGACGTATATGGTGAAAAATATGGTAATGTGTTTTTATAAACATCGGGAAATAAGGTTTCCGTTAAAGAAGGTTCTTCTAGACTGGTCTAGGAGAACCAAATCCTTTTTGATGAGAGGAATTAAAGACGTCTAAAAGCCTGCTGTTCCTAGATGATGCTGGGAACGTCTGAAGTTGTCACAGTTCTTGGTCAAATCTTGAAAATAAGGTGTGTAAGGTTAGATATTTGATAATCGGTTAGCAGTTAAAGCGTGTGTTGGTGACGACTTTCAGCTACTACCACATTAAATTTTAACTCAGTTTCAGGAAAATTGACCAAGTTGTAGTCATGTTTGTACGTGTGTTATTAGATAAGTGGATAAGATAAGTAGATAAGTAGATAATAATGTGAGCCATTCAATTACAGGTTGTGCAAACAGTATTCTTTTAAATGGAACTAAGAGGAAATAATGAATGTAGTAAAAAATCTTACAGACAAGAGATCAAAAGACTGGGTGGACATGGATATGATGTTTGTAAAGGACATAATGAGCCATGTTATTGAGCCGTTTACATATATATGTAATTTATCATTTTCAACAGGAATATTTCCAGATAATATGAAAGTAGCTAAGGTAGTTCCTCTTTTTAAAAATGGTGATAAATGTGTGTTCAACAATTATAGACCTATATCCTTGTTACCACAGTTTTCAAAAATTCTTGAAAAACTATTTGTGAACAGACTAGATCAATTTATAGATAAACAAAATATTCTAAGCAACAGTCAGTATGGGTTCAGAGCAAAAAACTCTACATCAATGGCTCTCATGGAATTAATGGAACAAATAACTACTGCTGTCGATCAAAAACAATATTGTGTCAGTATTTTTGTTGATTTAAAAAAAGCATTTGATACTATTGATCACACCATTCTCCTTGAAAAACTGAACAAATATGGTATTAGAGGACCAGCATTACAGTGGGTATCTAGCTACTTAAAAGATAGGAAACAATTTGTACAAATAAATGATGTAAGATCTGACCTCTGTAATATCACATGTGGAGTTCCCCAAGGCTCTGTACTTGGACCAAAGCTATTTATTTTATATGTGAATGACTTGGTAAATGTGTCAGGACTCCTTAAATGTGTACTTTTTGCTGATGATACCACATTTTTCTGTTTAGGTGAAGATGTAGAACAAATGTTGGAATTGATAAAGACAGAATTTGTCAAAATACAAACTTGGTTTAAAATCAATAAATTATCATTAAATCTAGAAAAAACTAATTACATGATATTCAGTAATAAAAAGAAAACTGTTGATGTTCCACTCAAAATTGAGGGTGTTGAGATTTGTAGAGTGAGTGAGGTGAAGTTTTTGGGTGTTATCATTGATGACAAACTGACATGGAAACAACACATAAATTCTGTAAGAATAAAAATAGCTAAATCGATTGCAGTACTATACAAGGTCAGAGACCTATTGAATGATAAAGCTCTGTATTTGTTGTATAACACAATCATTGTTCCACACTTAATCTATTGTATTGATGTTTGGGGGAAAGCGTGTAAAACAATCACAAAGCCTATTTTTGTATTACAGAAAAGAGCTGTAAGAATTATCACTAGAAAACATTACCGTCATCCATCAAGTACTGTACATTATTTCATCAACTGAAGTTATTGAAGTTCCATGAGAATCTTGAAGTTCCATGAGAATCTTCACCAGCATATTGAAGTTCCATGATTTGGTAGAATATAATATTTTATCAGTTATATATAGGGCTCAGAATAACGCTTTACCTTTAAATATCCAAATGCATTTTGTTAAAAGACAAAGTTGTTATAATCTTAAGGGGACAGAGATGTTTGTAAAACCACAATTCAGAACTAGTTTGAAGGGACGTTCTACCTCAATCCAGGGAATTAGATTATGGAATGGCTTGGAGAATGTAGTTAAAAATGCCAAGTCAATGTTTACATTTAAGAAAATGATCAAAATGAATTTGTTAAAAAATATATATGAAATGACGTAATGTGTATTGTATTAGTTAGAAAATTAGAAAGAGTTAGTCATTTTGTACTGTTGGTGGAAGATTATTATTGTTTAATCTGATTGTTTGAAAAAAGGGGCAGATATAATAAGATTTATTCTTCTTTCTGCTACCTTTCTTTTTTTTACATTTTGTACGTTATCATTTATGGGATTGTCTTGTATTGTGTTTCTTTTGTAAAAAAAAATGAACAAATTTAATAAACATAATTTTAAACAAACATTAGGACATTATATTGACTTTGTTTTTGTTTATGTAATCCAGCACATAACCGAGACCCAACCATGATCAATACTGTTGGATAAATAGATATCCTTTCATCACCTACTCTGTGGTCTTTTGTAAGAGTAGACGTCACGATGAGGCTTTCCAACATTATTTTTATTGAGTTTTCAAAAGTAAAAAAGAAAAAGAAATAAAAACACACTTCCAGTTATATACAAAGATAAGTGTGCTCTTACATCAAAGGAAATGTCAAAAATAGATAAATTATTGTCCAGCATTAAGCTTAACTTCCTTCACAAGTCAGGTATTTGTGAGATACATTGGAGCAACACTTAGTGAAAAAAAAAGACACAAGTTGTATAACAAACCAGAAGGATACAAACTATGTACACATGCATATACCCCACCCCAAACCCAAAAACAAAGGAAATCCCCAACAACACTTAGAACAACAAAGGTTTCTCTATTTTTACAAGGGTCGGCCCAATAAATTTAAATATTGTGCGTAATTTCAAAAATATAATTATAAATTCAAATATGCAGTTCGCACAAATAAGGTAATCTAGTATACAAAGATGATAGGTTGTTTTTATTATTTTATGATTGTTTTAAAATATGATATGTGGCTGCAGAGGTTCACCAGCGACTACACCTCTCCTTCCCCAACCTTTGAATCCACACTCCCTATATATTTCATAAAGGGACCCCAGATGTTTTGAAACAGTGATTGTTTCCCCTTTATAATGTAAGTAATTTTTTCCATTGGTAAGGTTGTGGACAGCTCATTAATCCAGTCACTGAACCGTGGCTTGCTGGTATTCTTCCATGTCAGTGCTATGACTCTCTTTGCAAGCAGTAAGCACAAATCCATAGCGTTAATTATTTTCCTGGACATATGATGTCTATTAGGGTAAAAGCCTAAAATGAACAGTTTAGGGTCAAGTTCTACCTTTATACCCAGTATACTCTCTAGAGCTTGTTTAATCTCCCTCCAGAATTGTTGAACTTTATTGCATTTCCAAATGCAATGGAAAAAAGTTCCCCTTTCCTCACCACATCTGGTACATAAGTCTGGAATGGCACCATTGTATTTATTAAGCTGTTCTGGCGTCACGTACGTCCTCATCAACCATTTATACTGCAATAGTCTCAGGCGTGTGTTCGTAGTTTGTGTTTGTGCTTTAGCACACATCTCTTCCCAGACCTCAGTTGGCAAATTCTCCTGTAGATCTTCCCTCCATGCATTAAGTCTCCTTAAAGATGTTTCGGAGGACTCGTCTGTTAACATGCTGTATAAATGGGAGATTATTCCTTTTCTGGAGTGGTTTTTTGTCATTTCAATTTCCAAGGTGGACAGTGGGGGAACAAACTCGCACTGATTTTGAGATAATCTAATAAAATTTCTCACCTGTAGGTATTTAAAATAATGTTTATTTGGAATATCATATCTGGCAGTTAACTCTTCGAAGGACATCAGGACCCCATCATCTGACTCCCCAAGGTTTCCTATTGTTTTTAAACCCTTTTCAGCCCATTTCCTAAAACCCAAGTCTGCCCTGCCTGGAGGGAACAGTTGATTACCCCATATTGGACTAAAGCGTGACAGGGGGGATGAACCACCTAAATATTTATTAACTTGGTACCAAACTGAAATCATATTTCTAACTATAGGATTTCTTGTGTTTTTTTCAAATGTTTAACTTTTGCTGAATATATGTATTGAGGTAGAGGGAGAGGAACAGAAAACCCCTCAATATCCATCCAAGGTATAGAGGAATCATCTGTAAAATAGTACATCACAGTTCTCAACTGAGCTGCCCAATAGTACCAAAGTGGATTGGGGCACTTGAGTCCTCCTCTATCATACGGTAAGTACAGGAGTGATAAGCGTAGTCTCGGTCGTCTATTATTCCATAAAAACCGTGTAAAAATATTCTTTAGAGATAAAAATAAATTGGAAGGAGGCGGCAATGGGATATTCTGAAACAAATACAGAAGTTTGGGCATTACATTTGATTTAAGAATATTAATTCTTGCTATAATTGATAGGGGCAAGTGGTTCCATCTATCTATAGATGCAGTTATTGATTCTACCATTGGTTTATAATTAACCTCAACAATGTGACTTATATAAGGTACTATCCTAATCCCCAGATATGTAAAACAGTCTACCTTTTTAAATTGGAAAGGATTCCCGACCTTATTTCTTTCTTCTGAATTAAGTAGCATTAATGAAGATTTGTCTTTATTTACTTTATATCCTGATATACTACCAAACGTATTTATTAGATCTGACAAGGCTGGAATGGAATTTTCAAGTTTTTCCAAAAAGAGAATGATGTCATCAGCAAACAAAGCAATTTTGTGTTCCATTTGGCCTATTGTTATGCCAGTTATATTTTTATGAGATCGCACCGCAATGGCAAATGGTTCAATTGCTAGAATAAACAATAAAGGGGAAAGGGGGCACCCCTGCCTGCAACCTCGCTTGATTTTAAATGGTTTTGATATGTTTCCATTTGTTATTATTTCAGCATAAGGTTCATTGTATAGAAGTTTAACCCATCGACAGAAATTTTCTCCACAAATGTTGGGTTTATTGTAAATACATATTATCACATTTATATTGTTTAAACTAATCCCTCTTAAAAGTAGACAACATGTGTTCTTATTTTCACTAATGCCTGTGATTAGTTTGTGTGCAGGAAACCTGTTCGACCGGCAACATACCCTGGAGCAAACTGGCTGTGGAAATAGTGCAGTTGTTTTCCACTACATCTGGAAGAATGTTGTTCAACATGTTGACGTGTACCTATATGTTGACATATAGCTATGTGTTGACGTGTACCTATTTGTGAATCAGTCTCAACCGGTTTTTCCCCCCTCCTTTAGCGGTGAGACAAATGTAACCAGGGCATTCCTAAACTCAATAAAAGGCAAAGGAGAGCAGAAAATAAACAGAGTGGGTTAGCCGCTCTCCTTGCAAGAAAAAGGTACTCATCTCTTGTGTCTTCTCTGTTTTACAGTGTGGTGTTTTAATAATGTTTGGGGTTTAAACCTGACATTAAATTGGTCCTTCGAGCCGGATTCCAAGATACCTGACGATCCCAGTGGGTGAGTAGGTTACAGGCAAAATCTGTGGCCACAGTATTGATACCCTTTCCGGGACTGGAGTCCTCCTCACTGACTGGGGTCCGACGGTTGACGGAGTCCAGGAGAGACGTGACACAGAGTGGAGTGAGTATCGTTTTATTTTAAAATGAGTGAAGTGTGAAAGCTGAGTAAAACAAACCCTGATCAGGTAAAAAAGAAGTAGTTAAATTCCGTAGGAGGGCAGACTCCGTTGACTTAGATAAACAACTAAAAACAGTCAATTAAATTCTGTGTAGGGCGACGGAGCCCTCTACTTTAAGATAAATAGGAATAAAACAAACCCTGACAATTCTAGACTCTATCAGGTAAAAAGAAGTAGTTAAACTCCGCAGGAGGGCAGACTCCTTTGATTTAGATGAACAACTAAAAAAACAGTCAATTAAACTCTGTGTAGGGCGGCGGAGCCCTCTACTTTAAGATAAATAGGAATAAAAAGAAGCGCTAAAAATGTATGCATGTGTTTGTGAGTGTGAAAAGGAAATAAAAGTACCGCTTGGTTCTTTTGTTTCATACCAAAATAACAGGAAACAAACAGTGAAACCTTTTGGTGTCAGAGGCTAAGAAGAATCCACTCATTTGAGTTGAAGTGATTCTTGCCATAAGGATCTTTTATCACTGTCCTGTTACTTAACAAATCCAGTATTAGTCACCCTATGTGAAACCCCCTACTGGATCCAAATCTAGTTCAAAATGGGTAAGGGACAAAGCAAAATGCTCAAAAATGCGTAGACAGTTTAACGTGTAATAGATAATGAAGATAATAATAAAAAATAAAAATAAAAAACAGACCCTGCAAGCGTACAACACCTACCCCTATGGATAAAAGAACACGACTTTGATGGTAGATTAACTATAAGAGATAAGAGAGATAAGAGATTTAATATAGTATAATATATAATTATATAATATAATATAGATGAGAGATAAAAATAAAAAAAAAACCTAAGAGAACTTCAAACTAAAATAAAGACAAAGACCAAAGATAAACCTAACAAAATGAATAATGAAGGCTACCCCCATACAGAATTATGGATGCAAGTTGCAGAAAAGAGAAAAGAGAAAAGAGAAAAGAGAGAGAGAGAGAGAGAGAGAGAGAGAGAGAGAGAGAGAGAGACGAGAAAAGAAATGTATACTTTTCTAAGAAAGAAGATGACATGTCTGGTTATTATAACCAGAGGTGTCAAGTAACTAAGTATAAATACTTCGTTACTTTACTTAAATGCAAATTTAGTTATCTATACTTTAGTGAAGTAATTATTTTTCAGCCTAATTTATACTTCTACTTCTTACATTTTCACGCAATTACTGGTACTTTCTACTCCTTACTTTTAAAAATAGCCTCGTTACTTTTCTTTCATTTTGCCGTATTGAGGTAACCTAAAAGTTTCGTTACATTTTAAGCAGGAATATTAGTGTTTGAAGCTGTCGGATCGACGTTCTGACTCGGTCCATTAGCTCTGACGTGTTGCTAAATACGGGAAAAGTCCGTGTGGGCGACATTTATTGAGCTATTTTTACTGGGCGCAGCTTGGTATAACTGTTCGGATGTGAAACGATACGTTTACAGAATTTTTGGGGTGCATTTAAGCGTCTTATGAGTTGAAAAAGAATCTACATTTGTGATAAGGTGACGCTACGTTCATGGCGTCTGTTTATGTGCTGTGATCGATTCAAAGCGATCACGTGACACG
This sequence comes from Garcialebias charrua, assembly GCA_038048925.1. Taxonomy (NCBI): domain Eukaryota; kingdom Metazoa; phylum Chordata; class Actinopteri; order Cyprinodontiformes; family Rivulidae; genus Garcialebias; species Garcialebias charrua. Next base: position 3,112 of record JBBPBX010044313.1, on the reverse strand, counting down.
CGGTGCTGGTCGTCAAATTTCAGTTTTGTTAGCACAATACTGACAAATTGTCCAACTTGTTCGTTCTATGCATGAAATATCGTCAGAAACTGTTTAACCGCGGTGTTTTGAGATATTTAAAGGGGTTTTAGAGCGTTTAGACTTCGGGAGAACACAAACGTCCGACTGCACGCACGTCCCTAAATGCAACACAAACGACACATCGACGTAGTGACGTCAAGGAAAAAGTCCGGTGCATTTAATATCTAAAAGTTCACAGAACCTTTTCTAAACATTTTAAACACATCGATTATTTTCTTAACAGAACGTTTGTTTAAGCGATTGTCACATCCAGGCTAAAACTCATCCCAAAAGTTGATTTTTCACCGTCTTCGTTTTCAAGCTGACGGAATTAGCGGTAGTCAACGCGGCCTTAAGAGTCAACAGCGCCTCTATGGCGGCCAGGAAGAGTAATTACAGTCACATTGTGACTCCATGAAACATATGGTTATGCTCAATAATACCCCTATATGGTTATTTTAATATATTTAAATTTGCATTTAAATGTGTCTATTTTCAATGGGCATATATGCAGTTAAGACAGGTAGCTTAGTGCACCCCTAGTTTTTCAACATTAACAATATAATAGTCTAAAAAATGGGGGAGGTGAGGTTTTATACAATAGTATGTGTGGTGCGGCCTAAGCATTTGTCTTTGTTGTTGCTTTTTCTTACGCTACTTTTACTTTTATACTTTTAAGTAGTTTTGAAACCAGTACTTTTTATTTTACTCGAGTAAAAAGCTAGAGTTGATACTTCTACTTCTACAGAAGTATTTTTAAATCCCAGTATCTATACTTCTACTTGAGTAATGAATGTGAATACTTTTGACACCACTGATTATAACTACCTGTTAAGGAAAACGGTTAATGGTGAAATCAGTGTGAATGATGGTAATTATAGACATGAAGAACAAAGAACTAAACTGAGAGAGTAACTATATATATATATGTAAATATATACATGGACAGATAAATATGGATATATTTCCTTTGGCTGAGAGAGGAAATGTATATTTGTAATAATGTAGCTTTACTCCACTAACAGTGAGACAAAGGTATCATCAGCAGGTGTCGGCTGCTCTGGCTTGGCAGTTTTATTTGTGAATTTATTTATTTGACTTGAACGTGTAATTAAGCTTGTGCTTTTATCAATTTTGAACCGTTCTTTAAATGAAGCTAGAGCGCTTTCTCAAGATTCTGTTCGAAAACAAAATTTTGACATTCTTTTAATTTTGGCGTCCCCTGATCCAAATATAGCAAAGCGTATGCTTCAGTTTTATTTTTCACAGATGGCTAAGCTCTAAACTCTTAATTTGACTACCGGTACACACACAACTTTTTAAGAAACATTTCATATTTGATGCATTTTTATAAAATGTTTTCCTGCAATCTTTTCTTTGTAAACATTTTTAAAGAGCAAAGCATATTTGTTGTACTCAAGTTTGTTACTAATCTTGGAGATTCGTACAGGTAGTCCCCGACTTACGAGTGCTCTTACTTATGAGCTGGCGAACGAGCAGTAAATTTGTAAACATACAATACAATACTGCACTTTTATGTGTTTTTAGATGAAAGTGTGTTAGCTAACCGCTTGGAAACAAGTTTCTGAGGAGGCCTTTTGTAAAATAAAACAACAGACCGGTCAGTCACATGCAGCCACAACCGCACCTGAAAGTATATCTTGTTAAACAATTAACTGACCAGACAAACTCTACAGACACACCCAGCTAGCCAACAAATGGTATCCAGATAGCTCTTTGTACAACCTCAGTTTGGAGAAATAGTTTAACTAAATGCTTGTTGCCACTGTCTTGAGTTAAAAACTGGTATTTTGAGTTTTTCAGTTCTCAGTTGAGAAACAAATCACAAACTGGTTTTATGTCTCTAGGCAGGATTGATTTGTAGAGGTGACATGAGATTGATATTTCAGAGGGGCTTGGCTGAGGAGTGTGTTGACTGAAAAGAATTTTGGAATTTAGTTGTGTGGAATGGTGAGTTTCAGTAATTGAATAATATTCTTGGAATGCCGGTATGTATTATTATTAGGAAGTGCTATGGTCACCCAACAAATATATTATTTCATCAATTGAAATTATTAAAATGTTATGATTTGGTTGAGCGTAGTATTTTACAGGTCATGTATAGGACAAGAAAGAGAATATTACCCCCAAATATTCAATTACATTTTGTTTAAAAAGTTATTAAACCCTGAAGGGAATGTAAATGTTTGTAAAATCTTCATTTAGAACTAGTGTGAAGGAGCTGAGTTGAAGGAGCGGAGTTGTAAATCAGGAAACAGGATTGTGTTGACTTGATATCATCATAAACATTTATAAAACTATTTATATGTTTTAAAAGATGATTAAATCAAAGTTGTTGGGAAGGTGTGGTGCAGGTGAAGTGAAGGTTGTTGTTTGTAGTTATTTGTGTTTTTTGAACAAGGGGCAGATATTATAACACTATTTTCGTCTTTCTGCACCCTTTCATTCAGTGTTTTTCTTTCTTTTTATTCTGATGAATCCGTTTTGTTTTCAATAAATAAATAAAAAACATGCAGCGCTGGGGCTGTTTGTTTACGTCGTAGTTTCAGGGAAACGTTGGCTCAAACTTTATTCTTCATCTTCTGACTCTCATCATATTCTATCGAGTGGAAACTCTTCAGATTAAACAAGTAGATGTTTCCACAGCTAGTTAGAACGACTGTCCGTCACGTTTTGAAAAATAAAGAAACCGAGTAGGACTCGCTGCAGAAGAAGCCTGCAGTTTAACAAAACCGAACTACGTTAGTCTTTCCTCTCATCAGTGATGTCGTCTGCTTTCTCTTCGCTTGTGAAACTTTGTTCAGTCACATTCTGACGGTCATGAGCACTCATTTGACTCGTTTTGAAGCGAAAACTTAACGCACTTTGGAGACAAGCTTAACTTTTAGCCTGCAACCGCTAACGTCCTGCTGCTGGACTGAGCGCTGCGTAACAACGACGTCACCACGCACGTTTTGTGTCACAGCCTTTTCTGTCCGGGCGCGTTGTTGAAGCAGCCGCTTCAACCCGAACAGAAAGAGAAAAACGTCAG
>JBBPBX010044312.1:0-17287 GCA_038048925.1 Garcialebias charrua | reverse complement strand
TTCAGGACACCTGACCGAATTGGAGCTGCTCACTGACACACAACCTGCTGTACTTCTTCAAAATACAGTAGTACTTTTATTACCGGTAAGTGTTTACAAATGTAGGTAAATGTTGATGTAAAACAACCTGTTAAAATACATCAAAATGCAGGAAATGACATCTCTGTTATTCAAAAATTTCTGTGAAACACAAGAAAAAATAATCAGAACACGGGAGAAGGCTAAGTTGGCATCCTCTAAATAAAAGTATGTTTTAGACACAGGGCTATTCAACTAAATTGCTCAGGGGGCCACCGTTACTGAAAGCCAAGAGCTCAGGGGCCGGACATCCAGCAGTTATTGTCATTAAGCGAGTTGGGTTTATGGTTTAAAATCTAGTTTTAGTTAAAAATGAACCCATTGGTGGGCCTACCTGAGCGCATCACGGGCCTGATTTGGCCCTCGGGCTGCCAGTTGAATAGCCCTGTTTTAGAGATTTGTGTACAGAACAAGGACACAGGTCATATCAAAGTCAAACTAATTTAAGAACTAATTGATTTAATACTGTCTAAAATAACTGAATGATTTGCTGAAATCCAGCTTGTGTTAAATTTACTCTAAACTTGGTATTTTTCAACTAGTTTATGAAACAGTTGGGGAGAGTTTCTGTACCTGCTGACATCAATATGATCATAATTAAATAAAAATATAATTAACACACAGCCCGCCTGTTTCTTCCATAAAAACTTCACATATCCAGTTTGAAGACGGTCTCCGAGGCGAGTCAGAGATCTTATCGGGTCTGAAGTTAAGAACACCCGACTGTCCGTTCACCTCAAAGGGTTTCTTCCCTTGAAGAAAACAAAACAACAACAAGACGGCCCCGCGGATCAGGAGAGGAGGAGAAGAACCTCCAGGAGGCAGAGCTGGTTCTTTCCCGCTCATCAGAGGAGCATCAGTGACCACATTAAGGATGATGCTGCTGCAAACCTCCCTCAGACCTGATCTGTCTGTTCGCCTTCCAGTTCCTTTTACTGCAGTGAAAACATGTCAGCACCCATGAAAACTTAGAATCTGAGGAGATGCTTAAAGCAAAGTGTTAGTGAGGAATGAAGGAGGATTGGAAGCAGACAAGACACTGTCAGCTAGGAGTTTTAATCTAAATAACTAAATGTAATAAAGACAAACAAATCCTCAATTTACATTTTTACTTTAATCGTGACATACATGAAAAGAAAATATGTTATTTTAATACAAATATGAACTAATTGTTTGTAGTTTACCACTGTGGTTTAAACAATTTCACTGAATTTCACAAAGGTGACAATTTATGTAGGAATACGGTAGCCCATTAGGGCCAAATGTGATAAGTAATACATTTATTTTTCTTGTGTTTTGGCAGTTATGAAATAGAGTTTGTTTTGCTTTAAAATGCAATGTTTTTAGTCTATTTGTTACTAAATTTGTTACGTACAATTTATGTGGTATGGTAGCCCATTGGTGCCAAATGTGATAATAAATATATTTTTTCTTGGTTTGGGCAGTTGTGAAATGGAGTTTGTTTTCCTCTAAAATGGGATGTTTTTAGTTTATTTCTTACAAAATGTATGTTACTTACAATTTATGTAGGTTGTATAGTGGCCCATTGTTGCCAAACATGATAAGTAATGTATTTTTCTTGGTTTTGTTAGTTATGAAATAGAGTTTGTTTTGCTCTACAATGGGGTGATTTTAGTACATTTCATACAAAATGTATGTTACTTGCAATTTATGTAGGTAGTATGGTAGCCTATTGGTGTCAAATGTGATAATAAATACATTTTCTTATTTTGGTACTTGTATGGTACAATTTATGTAGGTTGCATGGTTGCCCACTGGTGCCAAATAGGATGATACATTTTTTTTCTTGTTTTGGCAGTTGTGAAATAGTTTGTTTTGCTCTAATATTGGATGTTTTTAGCTGATTTCTTACTAAATGTAAATTACTTTCAATTTACTGTATGTAAGGAGTATGGTATACCATTGGTGCCAAATGTGATATTAAAATTTTTTTTTCTTGTTTTTGGCAGTCGTGAAATAGTTTGTTTTGCTCTAAAATGGGATGTTTTTAGTTTATTTTGTACAAAATGTGTTACTTACAATTTATGTAAGTGGTATGGTAGCCTATTGGTGCCAAATGTCAGGTGGCTGTGGTTGAGTTGTCAGGCAGCTGTGTCTGCGTGGTTAGAGCAGTCATCCTCCAATATAAGAGCTGGGGGTTCGATTCCAAAAGCAGTCCCATGCCGAATTGTCCTTGGGCAAAACACTGAACCCTTCATTGCCTCTGATGTGTGTCCAGTCGGTGTATGAATGTGATAAAGCTCTGATTATATTAGTAGAGATCTAGTAGAGTGCTGTATGAATGGGTAAATGAGGGTACAGATTGTGTTGTAAAGAGCTTTGAGTATCTTGATAAGATAGAAAAGTGATGTATAAGTGCATTCTGTATTAAATATATTTTCTTGGTTTTGTCAGTTATGAAATAGAGTTTGTATTGTGCTAAAATTGGATGTTTTTAGTTTATTTCTTGCTAAATGCTTTTGTTTTATGGAGTTGGTTTGAAAAATGTGGTTTGTCATCTGTTTTTTGTGTTTATAGCTTTTTATTTATTTATTACGTACTGTATTTGGGTTTATAGCTTTGCTTTTATGTGTATTGCTTGCTGTCATAAAAAGTAGGTAATAATTTAATCACATACGTATTTATCTATAAGTAAAATGAAACTATTTGGAAAAAATACAGCAACATTGAATCGATTTCAGTGAAACCTTTGGTTAATAATTAGGCATGTAACGGTTGTAATGGGTGTACCGAAGCGTTTCGGTACAGCACGTTCGGTTCGGTCCACCTGCGTACCGTTTCGGTTATTTTTTCACTCATTGAACGTTAATATATGCACCGCGGAACAAAATTTCCTGGGCGCGTTTCAGCACGGAGCTATTATCGCGCAGCACGCGCAGCATTATTAGCCATTAGCTGCTCGCTCCGGTCTCCTGTTTGGGAACGTTATGGCTTTCTTGTTAAGACGAGCGCACGTTCAAAGCTGTGTTTGTGGACATTGTTTCATGAAGACTCTGCAGCAGCTGCGTGACGCAGCTCTCTGCAGCAGCAACACGTCTAACGTGAACGCGCTGGAAACTACGTCATCGGAATGTGAACAGAAACAGCAGCTGTTGCAGAAACACCGCTAAAAGCAGCTGCATTTAAACAACTTTTATCAGGTAATCAGAGCGGTCCAGAGCAATAACACAAACTGTATGAGTTTTTAAAGATCTGAATCTAAGTCTGAATGTTTTTTATGCGCAGTTGATCCTTGCTATGAGACATCCATCACGTCAACACTTAAGTCAAAAAGTTCAGCTCTTTATGAAAAAAAACTGATTGTGAACAAGTCCTGGAGCTGATTTAAGCCCTGCCCTGATGATGAGTGGGAGATTCAACCGTTCAAGAGGTATTGTTCTTTTATTATAATTATTATTTATAATTTATTATTATTTAAAATCATAATCTTATTAACTTATTTTTTTACCTCTGTTTTTTATTTCCAGTATTTCCAGTTACAGAGGTAGCATGTCTCTTCCACTTCAGGGAAATCCACCAGAGATCACCTGCTGCAGCTAAGAAGTGTGTGATGACTGAACTGAACTCTGGTTGTGAGTAATGAGGACAAATACAGCCACACTGCTGCTACTGGACAAAAACTTGATTAGTTAGATTGTAAACAGTCTGTTGCTGCTTATTGTTCTGGTTCTGACTGTTATTGTATTTATTAAGATTTTTATTATTTTTAATATAATTTATTTATTGTAGAGTGCTGTTTATTTAAAATATCATCCAAATGGGTCACTTTTATTTATTACTACAATACAATACAAACATATTTTTGGCATATTTTCAAAATAAACATTTTGTAAGTCTTTATTTTGTCTTTTTTTTTTTACCGAAAATAAACCGAAAATAAACCGAACCGAGCCCTCCTTGTAATTGAACCGAACCGAAATGTGATTTTAGCGTACCGTTACACCCCTATTAATAATTATTGGGTATACATCTACACTCAGTAAGTTTTGATGCCTGTCAACCTCATTGAAGCCAGTTGTCACAGTTAAGAGACTTTAGTAAACATAAAAAGTAACTACAACTCTGTCAGTTTAGTCGATATTTAGCTTAGTTTCAATTTGGTAGTAGCTGAGAGTTATCTCAGACACAGTAACTAACTGTGTACAGTATTGTGTGTCTAATTGCAGTTCTTCAGTTTGATTTTCTACAATAGTTGTAAACGTCAAAACAACCAGAAGTTTTCAAAAGACAGTGCCTCTGCTCATTATGGCTCAAAACTTTGGTAACAACGGAAATGATGGTTGTTGAGCCAAATCAACATGGTTTAACTTTAATTTGAAAACAATTAAGTTTCATCCTGGTGAATGCTATATAATCCAGGTAGAAAATTTTAACAAAGGGAGCTGTATTAAGCTCAGTCTAATAAACAGCACCTTCTCATTGTGGATCAACCAGTTTTTTGTTGACATCCAAAACTAGCTGTTCACATGAAAAAGGAGAACCATCAATCTCACGACTGATGGTTGGTTCTTTGATGGCCGCTTGCCATTCAAATAGGGTTGAGTGATGCTAGCAATAACAGCATTGTAGGATGGGGACAGTTGGACACGGAGGCGTCCACCCCGTTTAACAATGGACGGTTTCTTTTCACAAAGATAGCTTCCTTCACATCTCTCTCAAACCATCGTTCCTCTCTATCAAGGATGTGAACATCAACATCTTCATCCCTGAACGAGTGACCACTGGCTCCTCGGACTGACAAAGTCTTTTGGATTAAAGATGAAACATTTCAACAAGATTTTGATTTTTCATAATCTGTCCAGAAGACCTGACTTAACTTTGTTAGTGACATTTTAGCTAAAATACGTGAATTTGCATTTACGATATGGATTAGTAGTTTTAGACAAAAGGAACAGTTTGAACGTTGACCATGCAGCTTGAAGATGGACACAGTTGGATGGAAGTGCTCCGGTGTGAAGGGAAGCCAAGTGAGGAGAGAGAAGGGTTGTACGGAGCAGCGGGAGGAGAAATAAGTGAACAGGAACTGCAGGACAAACCAGTAGAGACAAACACTTCATCAGGAAAGTTCTCAGATAGACGGGAGCAAAGTCTCGTCAACTCAGTTGGGTAAATATCTGCTTTCCGCCGCCGTGATCGGAGATGGACGGCGTAAAATGAATCATTGTGGCTCCTAAAAAGCACATTGGCCGCCGAGCTTATTGACAATGCAGGGAGACCGGAGGATAAATAAAGAGACACAGAGAGGAAATGAAGGCGGCTGCCCAATCATGACGCCTGCTTTAAGACCTTTGAGTGCTGCTTTACTGTTGCAACATTTTGACTGAAATCTTAATGCAATGAGGATTAAAAGGATTACAACATAATCTTGAGTAATCCAAAACGCCACGGACGGAGGAGCACTTGTAATAACGACGTAAAACCCGTCCGGAGGTCTGACAACATTGTCAGTCACAGCAAGGATTAAATATTTGCGGGAAAGAAAAAAAAAACTTTCAACTAATGCCGGCAAACCATCACTGGTGGAGAAAAGGACGGGGGCCAAAAGGCAATTTAGTTATTTAAGAGACATATAGCACCTCAGTAAGTGCCGACCAGCCTGCTGCCAGGACAAAACACAGGCAGGCGGAGGGGGAGACGGGCGTTTTAAGCAGATTTACTCCTCCAATTTTTGTTTTTGATCAATGCTCAGGCAGGTTCATTACACATGTAAAGCAGGAGGGGGGTAGGTTTGAGGAATGAAAATGTTCTCACAACCACAAATCAATTCTTATTAGGTTTACTGAAATGCCATCAACATGCCCATTAGCCTTCCCATTTATTTATTTTTTCTCCCCAGGACAGGCTTGTATATTTTAAGGATTATGTAAAGCATTGCAAGAAATTATCTTTTCAGCCAAAGAGCCCTGCTTTCATCTGCGCAGACCTGCCTTTAATTACGATCCTTCACTCAATACGAGCGGCGCAGGAGTCTGTTGGCGAGGCACATTAGTGGGATTTGATGCTGACCTCGTCTGGATCTTGAACCCATTCCGCCTGATTGAAGTTGTATCGACGCCGAACTTCGCTCAAACCAACCGAACCATTAATTTCAATGAAGAAATACAAATGGAGTGCAGGAGAGGCTTTTAAAGAAATAGGAGCGACATCAAGTACGCAGGAATTTGTGTCAGAGAAGAGGAAGCGGCGACACGAAGACGGTGATGGTACGAAGAGTCCGAACATCGGTCACACGACGTCGGCTGCTGGTGGTCAGACTGCAGCGATCTGTGGCTGAAGATAGAAAAATCTCACATTTAGACATTATACCTTAAGATACAATATCATTTTATTTATTTTATTTGAAATCCTCAAATCTCTGCCAAAAATCAGAATCAGCTTTGTTATCATTGCACCAAGATACAACGAGAATACATCTACACAGTTGTCTGAAAGATGAACAGAGAGCACATAGCCGCTGCTATTAAACACAGCCTTCTTATCCTTTTCAGAATACATTTTTAAATAGAAAAAGGGACAAAGCCATTAGGAGAGGTTAGTGGCATTACAAAAAAATATTTATCTACACCTTGTCCTAACAGGACACAATTTAAGACATAAAACCCCCCTCTGCAAGCAGCACATTTATGAACACGTTACATATGTGCATGCGTGGGTTTCCTCCGGGTACTCCGGTTTCCTCCCACAGACCAAAAAACATGCTTGTTAGGCTGATTGGTGACTCTAAATTGACCCTAGGTGTGAGTGTGAGAGTGGATGGTTGTTTGGTGTGAGTGAGACAGGTCCCTCTTGTAAATGAGTCCCCGTGACTCAACGAGGCTAGCCTGTATAAATAAAGGTTGAATGAACATATGCATTTACGACAAGGTGATCCATGAAGCACTAACAGTCCATTGTCCTGAGGCCAACTGGGGAGTCAGATTCAGATATTCTACGATTGTTGATTTATCCAGGCAAACTATTTTTCTGTCAGCTTTGAGTCTTATTGATACTTCCAAGAGCCAACATGGCCAGATTAGGGTGCATTCTACTGGTCCGTGCTTACGAGCCTCTTCAAAGTCGTTTCATAGTGACAAGTCCCAAAGCCACAGGTGGCCTGTGATTCAAATACTTCCATCTTACGGTTTAGCTCATAAATCAGCTGATTTTGAGTCTTCAAAGCACAAACCAAACCTTCACAAAGGCTGCAGCCTGACAAGGGCCAAATTAGCTGTGGCCATTTTCTTTGTACATTAATAATTCAGGATCCAAACTATTCCAAAAAAAAAAAAAACTGTTATCATAACTCCAATTATATGCAATTCCGACATCCTCGTTTGACAGCAGAGGTAGAACCATCACCCCCAGAGATATATCCAGCTGCGTGCGTATCAATGGGATATTGGTGGCAGCTACTCTGTTTTTTGGCGTTGGCGGAGCTGTCTGCTACTGGAAGCTGAGGAAGACTGCGGCGGCTATCAGCGCGCTGGCGAAACTTCCTGATCAGCAAGATTCTCTGATCCGGGCTATGAGCTCCACATCCCAGCTGTTGTACGAACTGAACCGCACGATGGGAGCAGCGGTAGACCACCGCGGACCTGCGGTGCGTTTTGGAACTCGTTTACAGCCGTCCGGACTCAATCAGGGCACAGATGGGGGTTCGTAGCTCGGAACCTCATATGATTCGGCGATTTTGGACCTGAACAGCACCTGGACTTGGAAGGCTGCAGTCAAAAGTACACTGTGGCCTGAGCTGAAGATAAACAAAAGTGACTATCTAATCTGGACTCTGAGCGACCTTGAATGAAGGCTGTGTGGAAATTCTTCTCCTGGAGTCGAAAGCTGAGAGAACACGCTGCCCCCCTCCCCCCAGAGATCTCTGTGTGTGCGCTTGGATGGCGCCGAGCTGAGACAACTGCTGACTGTGCTTATCTGAATGTTACTCACAGACTTGATCTCCTTGCTTGTCATCAAACTGCAACATGTCTTGTCTCTTTGTGCTTAATGCTGGTAGAGTTTTTGGGACTTTATCATGGAGTGTCTTAAGAAGACAAATTATGATAGATTCTTTTTTTGAATACCAATGATACCCATCTGTATTTTCCTTTTTCCATATCTGATTGTGGTGGTGCAGTTTCAGACTGCTGCAACTTTGTGCACTCGTCCCTATCTTAAGACGGATGTGCGTAACCAATTACGTTGTTTTTTGCCCCGGTGCAATGACAATGTCAATAAAGATATATTCTATTCTATTCTATATGCTCCAGTAATAAACTGGATTTCCACTCGTCAGGACTGGTGAAAAATTACGTATTTTGGGGGCGTGGCAAAAATCGCCACAGAAACGGCTCAAGAGCGCCCCCTAGAAATTTTCAAAATACCCTCCGCATTGACCTTAGTTTGACGTAGAATCATGAAATTTGGTACACTTGTCCAACTCACCAAGATGCACAGAAAACCCTCTGGCACCAATGTTGTACAATAAATGGTAAGGCGGCCATTTTGGAACGATGACCAAATTTTCACCCCTTTTTGGCCGTTTACAGCCTCCGCATTTGTCCACCCATACTGAGGTCAAACTAAATTTCACAGTATAAATAGATAATTTTGTGAAGATCTGGTACTAAAATAGTTGTTAGTGGTGGAAAAAAATCTGTATCCAAATGTAGATTGGGCAGCACGGTGGCACAACAGGTAGAGCTGCTGTCTATCAGCGAGCAGTTTCCCAGTTTAAATCCCGGTCTGGGGTGTTGGCTTTGATTCTTATCCGCCCCAGAATTCGTTATTTGGTTCACTTTGGATCAGAAAGGAAAAATACACTGAAAATACAACAAACACTCATAATTTAAAGTTCCAAAAAACCAGTTTAATTAATCATAAGTTTAAAAAAGTCACAGAATACATTTGTTCTATTCCTAAAAGTCATTACATTTGTTCAAAAGAGAGCCAGGGAGACAGTGGGGGGAGAATGGGTGGAAGAAAAGACATTTTATGTGTTTCAAGGGAGACCTCATACAACCTGATTAGTCTGAATCCAATTCTCTTCACCCCGGGGCCTTCTGCGTTATCGCTGGAGGAGGATACCCATGTTTTTATACTCCTGCAGGATATTTCCTGCCTTCCACCAATCACAGAGGCCCTCTTTGTCTCTCTGGTGGGGTATTTTCCCTCCCCCTTAACTGATAGAGGAAATACCATTTGCTTTTTTCAGTCTACAGAACCCTTTTTTGGTAAAAGAGTGAAGGATAATATTCATTCATTCAACCTTTATTTATACAGGCTGACCTTACACAGTTCTACTTTTAATCTGATTGAAAACTACTTCACAACTATTATATAATTAATGCACAAGTGCTTTATGATCAAGGTATTAATTGTTTTACTACGTTTATGCAATCATGTTCTCTGCGCCTTCAAGTGGTTTTACACACTTATATTTCCACAAAAAGGAGCAGTTTTCAGAGATGGACCTTTTTCCCAACTCACATGAGAGCTGACGGGGGGGGTGGGGAGTGTGGCTTTAACAGCACCCAGAACAAAGAGGCCAGTGTCTCCTTGCCAGTCATAAATCTGTGAAGTCATAAACCTGACAGAGAGGCACCAAGGCCCCCCTGCCACAAGCCACTCAGAGACCAGAAGAGATACAACTTCAAGCATTCCTTAAGTACCAGGACCTCACATGAGTAGGGGCCTACATGCTCACATCCTGTCTCCTCTCAGGAAACCTTTACCATTCTATAAGAGAAACTTGATCATTTTGAACGCCGTGTAAAGACTCCTTCAAATTAAATGGAAACACAAAGATAAAGTATTTTATTTTATAACAAAACCCCCTTTGGACCTCATTAAATTGAGGTCCATCCCAAAAGAAATAAAATCACACACCTAATATTGCAGCTAAAACGCATATATACACAATATTTAATCCGTTTTTTCAAAATCCTCCAAGTTATAGTTTTTTAACAAAAACAGTTGTTTTATCACTTCAGGATCTCGTTTTTCCAGAGTGGATGTGATGAGTCTTACCGTCAAAGACCTTAAACAAGGCACGTAGTAGCACCCGCAGGTTATAAGTATGCCTAAGAAAATAGCCAATGATACCATTATAGATACGAACACCTGTTTCCAAGGACCGAAGATCTTTATTAGCCAATTGTCCAGTGGGTCGTCCAGACCCGAATGACTTTTCATTTCATCTGAGAGGGTTCTAAGGCCTTCTAGGGCTCTTGTGACTTTGCCATCTGGAGCAGTGTTGTTTGGAATAAATGTACAGCAAAGGTCACCAAACATACTACATACTCCCCCTCGTTCCGCCAAAATCATATCCAACGCCATCCTGTTCTGAACCGCCATCAGGGAAGTCGGCGCTAGTTGTTCAGCTAGACCTTCCACCGCATCTCTGGTGAGATTGGACAGTCGCATAACATTATAATGCACATAATTTATCCTGTCAACATTTTTATTGGGTGTAACAGGAAACACTGCTGAAATGATAGGAAAACTCTCAAACCCAGCTGCCACCTGATCAGCCAGTTTGTATTCATTTGGTACACCCCGCGGAATGCCTATAGAGTCAATATAAGTACCGTATTTTCCGGTGTATAGGTCGCACCTTTTTATGGGTTTTTCAAGGCCTGCGACCTATACACCGGTGAGACCTATTTATGGATTTTTTTTCATATTTTTAGACCAATTTTTGGCTGAGTTATGGCCCTTTTTCCCTGTTGCATAAAATGGCGCAGTACCAGTTTCGGCCACCAGGGGGCAGTGCACGTGCAGTACCAGTTTCGGCCACCAGGGGGCAGTGCAAGTGCTGTAACCGCTAGGGGCATGAGTACCAGTACACCAACCCAAGAAGAAGAACGTTTCCAGCTCCTGTGCAAGTAGCGAGGACCTTCTCCTCCTGTGCCCGAAAAAACGCTCCTCTGCTCGGACTGATTCTGTCTGCCTCTGGGCTGGAGGTAGCTTCTGTTAGCTCTGTTTGTTTGCTGTTTGTTAGCAAGATAAGTCAAGAACCACTCAGCGGATTTTTCTGAAACTTACAGAATGGAATCACAGTGGGGACGTTTACAAGTGAGTACCTTTATTAGATGTTTGAGGTAAAAAAAAAAAAAAACGATCTTTTTGTAGCATGTAGCTTCGAGTGTTAGCTTCTGTATTTGTTATAAATAACATTGAATCCACTCGGTGTATATTTATTTCTGCTTACAGAGTAATTATACCACTCCAATGTACTTAACTATGTCCTGGATGAATCATTTGAGATGAGATTCGATTTTTATTCGTGTCAGAGGCGGGCATGGTCTCGTGTTAGGCTTTGTTTTATATCTGTTTACTTCTGTTAACGTCGTAAATGGCTTCAAAACCACTCGGTGTATATTTATTCTGCATACAGAATGCAATTATAGGAGCTTTAATGTACGTTACTATGGTCTCGAGAAAACATTTGACATAAAATTCGATTTTTTATTCATTTTCTGAGAGACGGACTCCTCTCGTTTTTAGCTTTTTTAGCTTGTGGTTTTACTTCGGTTTGCTTAAATAGCTTCAAAACTACTCGGTGTATATTTATTTCTGCTTACAGAGTAATTATACCACTCCAATGTACTTAACTATGTCCTGGATGAATCATTTGAGATGAGATTCGATTTTTATTCGTGTCAGAGGCGGGCATGGTCTCGTGTTAGGCTTTGTTTTATATCTGTTTACTTCTGTTAACGTCGTAAATGGCTTCAAAACCACTCGGTGTATATTTATTCTGCATACAGAATGTAATTATAGGAGCTTTAATGTACGTTACTATGGCCTCGAGAAAACATTTGACATAAAATTCAATTTTTTATTCATTTTCTGAGAGACGGACTCCTCTCGTTTTTAGCTTTGTTAGCTTCTGGCAGACATTAGCAGCAGAGCTAAACACTCGGTCCATATTGCCGGGTTGACTCAGCGGTCACGCGGTGCGTCAGCGGTGGATGACGCGTTACGTCGGCGGTGACGTAGGTGCGACCTATACACCCGTGCGACCTATTTATGGATTTTTCCAATTTATTGATAAATATTGGACACTGCGACCTATACAACGGTGCGACCAATACAACGGAAAATACGGTAGGTGAGCCGACGGTTGGATCAAAATTAGCAGATCTCCTTCTCCTATTTTGAGAGAGATCAGTTCCGTTCAGGATCTCCAATCTGGGACCAATCAGAGCCAGAGGAGCCGCCAAACGTACCATGGCACAAAGTCCAATGGTGTTGTCCAAGATACGAGTGAGTAATCTCCTTTCCCCACAATAGTAGTATAAGCCCGATCTAACAAGAGGGCCAATCACTTTTCTATCCCCTTTTTCTGTGCTCGCTGGCCTCGTCTGATTGCACCAGCTTGGGTCAATCATGCCCACATTTATTTTGGCATTTGGACTCGTGAAATTAAAACAGAAGTAATCATTGCGTTTTGTAGCATGGAACGGGCCAGCTTTGGTGTGATTCCCGGCTAAGGGAAACACTTCACTTAAGGTTGTACAATTAGCGTGCATCTGCGTTCTGGTCAAGTTTAGCATGCAATCAAACCCCCATGTATCCTCTGGGAACAAGGGAGCCGGCTCAGTGTACAACAGCGGGCGTGCTACGGCGCATGCCACGCATTCAGACAACGAGGCCTGCTTTGCCGCCTCCGATAACCATGCCAACCATATATTATTGTCATGGTATCCGGTAGACATTGCGATTACCTCGACCGGAGTTAACTTTGTGTAATCGGTGGTGATTATGTCTGAAGTTTGGTGCGGGGTCACAGGGGGAAAAGAAGAATTACCTAGGGAGCTGATAGTGTTTACCATTTCAA
Organism: Garcialebias charrua; assembly: GCA_038048925.1. Taxonomy (NCBI): domain Eukaryota; kingdom Metazoa; phylum Chordata; class Actinopteri; order Cyprinodontiformes; family Rivulidae; genus Garcialebias; species Garcialebias charrua. The sequence goes on along the minus strand of JBBPBX010044312.1, from coordinate 4,371 downwards.
TTCGTAATGACCCATATTTTGGTGGATAGGAGTTCACTATCACTCTCATAACATGAAAATTGAACGGATGTTCGTCCATTTCAAAAGTGGACACCGCTTTAATAGACAGGGAAACCGGATTCTGGGTGAGGGAGAAATCCCTCTGGAGAGTGAACTTGCTAGTCCAAAACTGGTGAAATCCTGGCCGATCCGACTTAGGCTGGGAAAGTACCCAGTACCCTTGTTGTAAAACTACCTTATCCCCGCTACATTGGACATTTTGGCCAGCACATAGTACAATTTCCTCCCAAGCGCAGCTCTGTGGGCATTGTAAAGCCATAGGTGGACATTGACACATGTATATATCTGCATGCCTGAATGAAATATTCTGGCCTGCACAATCAATTACATCGCATAAATCGAACGTGAAAGTGGTAGTCTGGTTTGCGATATACTCTAGTTTGAGGACTTTTTGGTGCGCGCCATACTCCCTCTTATGTCTATAAACTTCACAATCATTTTTCCCAGGGATTACGCAAAAATGTTCTAGGAGGACAATCAAAATTACCATACTTATTCCACTTATTCCAACTACCATAGTGACCCTTTTGTCTGGCCACCACATTTTAAATCAATTTATTAATATGCAAATTGTAGAATATAAGGAAATATATGCAAACAATAAACGATAATAATAGTAAGCGCTTTAGAATATTGCAGAATTATGAACCTTAAGTTCCAAGTTCCTCCTCCAGCAGCAAGGCAGGTGTCTCCCTTGAACACACAAAAATAGAGAAAGAACACAAGATTTATATCATCATCACAGAAACATTAATATACTTTTTACACGTACTCAGGGGCATTCCCCTTGGGTGCTCGGGAATGTCCTCCTATGTTCCCGAGTTTTCTTCGTGTAATGTGAGACTCTAATATGTAGTGTTTTTATCGTTTTAGGTGTCTGTTCTATGTGTGCATATTCCTAGTACCGAGTGGCCCCATTAAACAGAGTCCTTCTGAGCCTCGCACGCAACTTACTCGGCTACTTTGGTCTACCAAGGCACAAGAGTTCGAACGCGAGCTCCTCTTGTTGTCCCGCTCGATCCTCTCAGCTCCTTCCTGGTTCACGGGCTGGAGCACACTGACTCCAATGGTACCAGACCTCCCCCTTTCCTCTCAGCCTGACCGCATGTGAGGTTCTCTCGGTCACTTGGAAAGGACCTGCCCAGCGAGGCTCCGCCCACTTTCTCTTAACGACCCTCAGCAGCACCCACTCAGCTGTGGGTAGGTCAGGGTCTCCTGGTGGACCCCTTTTCTCGTGTACCTGCTGAGTAAAGTTGGTTACTAAAGCTTTTAACTCATCAAAGTATACCTTATGGTCCATCTTTCGGTCCTCCTCGTTGGGCAGAGAACAAGCATTCGGTCCAGGGAAAGGTCGACCTGTAGTTAACTCATAGGGAGAGAAACCAGTGCCATTATTAACAGAAGTTCTTACAATCATTAATGCAATTGGCAAAGCGTCAACCCAGTTTAATTTGGTCTGTGCACAGATTTTGCTCAATTTTTGTTTTATGTTCTGATTCATCCTTTCAATCTTGCCTTGGGACTGGGGGTGGTACACTGTCCCGAAGGCGTGCTTTAATCCTAACATTTTTTCCACAGCCTGCAGGTCTGCGTTTTTAAAATGTGTACCATTATCAGATCTGATTTTTTCGGGAAACCCATGTCTAGGTATGTAATGGTTTATCAGGAACTTTATGACTGTTTTACTGTCTTCTTTTCTTGCAGGTATGGCTTCAGGCCATCCTGTGAGGGCGTCGACACACATCAACACATATCTGTACCCCTTAATGGTTTCAATCATGTCTGTGTAATCTATGATCACTTCCTGTCCTGGTCTGAACAGGAAGGGAAATATCCCTTGTTCTGGTTTTACAGTAGGTCGGATGTTGTATTGTAAACAAACTTTACAGGTTCCTATGTGTTCAGTTATCATGTCTTTCATGTGTGGATGCCACCATTGCTGAAGATTCCTGGCCATCTGTCCGCCGCCCACATGAGCCAGACTGTGTGCTTCCTGAAAAACTAATGGTTTCAGAGTCATGGGCAGGATCCACTTTTCATTGGGTCCTGTCCACAACCCGCTTTGTTCATCCTTTTTTCCTCCCTTGTCTTTCCAAACAGATTTCTCTTCAGGAGACGCCTCATTCTGTGCTTTTGAGATTTCTACTTTACTCCAATGATTTTTAAACTGACACTCCTCTTCCACTGTCACCATCTGAACTCTTGCTAAATAGCCAGCTGCCACTTTAGCTGCTCTGTCTGCCTGCCTATTACCTTCAGCAGTATCTGACTGTGTTACATCATGACCTTTACATTTCACTACTGCCACTTTCCTTGGAAGCATCAGACTATCAGCTAACTCTTTTATGAGTTCTTCATGCTTTATGGGTTTATTTCCTGCTGTCAAAAACCCTGCTCTTTTCCATTGGGGTAATTGTACATGAACAACTCCATAAGCGTATGCTGAGTCTGTGTATACTGTGATTTCTTTTCCTGTGCCTAATTTTAGTGCCGCAACTACCGCTTGAATCTCGGCTTTTTGAGCTGACTGTTTTCCCATCAACTGTCCAGATTCTACCACCTCGAATGCATCTTCATTTTGTCTAACCACTGCGAACCCTGACTTCAAAGACCCATCCTCCATTCTAAAGCAGCACCCGTCCGTGTAGAGTATTTCTGAATGTGGTATATGTTCTGTTTCTAGGTCGGACCTGATTTTTTCTTCCATATAGACCTTTTGAACACAATCGTGCGTGTGTGTTGTATTCATTCCATCAGCCATGTTTACACCTTCATGTGAAAATGATAAATTTGGTGCTGCCAAAATGTTACTCATGCGTCTTTGTTTCAATGAAGTCATTGTGAAGAGTTCAGAGTTCACATAGGCCACGACATTATGTGATGTTAAAATGTGCAGTGGATGGCCCATCACTATATGTGCTGTTTTAGCGACAATTTTACTCAATCCTGCTGCCATTTGTGTACATGGTGGATGACGTTTTTCAGTACTATCCAGAAGAATGCTGGTGTACATCAGTATCTGTCTATTCCCCCCCTTTTTCTGAAACAAAATGCCATTAATGGTGTTTTTTGCTTCAGAAACATCAAGGTAAAAAGGTGAGGTGTAATCAGGTAGGGCTAAATCAGTAGCCCGAGTCAAAAGTTGTTTGAGAGTTATGAAAGACTGTTCAGCTTCAAGGCTCCAAACGAGCTTGGACTTTAATTTTCTCATCCCCTGTTCCTTAACCATGTTTCGAAGAGAAGTAGTGAGTTCACTGTAATCAGGTATATAATGTCTGCTATACCCTGTCAACCCCAGAAAAGACAACATTTCCTGTACCGTGCTAGGCTTTGGGTGATTCAAAATGGAAACTCTGTGCTCAGGAGAAAGCGTTGTTCCTCGAGCTGAGACTAACCGTCCCAAGAAGGATACCTGGGTGCGGACGGCTTGAAGTTTTGTTTTGCTCACTTTGAAACCCGCATCATGAAGAAGAAGAAGAATGTCATGGGTGGCTTTGAGACAGTCTTCAGGTGATTCTGATGCTATCAATAAATCATCCACATATTGAAGCAAAGTGGTGCCTTCAGGAAGAGGAAGTTTAACCAACAGGTCTTTTAGTACCTGATTGAATATTCCAGGGGACAATGCAAGCCCCTGAGGAAGACGCGTGTATCGGTACTGTTGGCCATTAAAAGTGAAAGAGAAAATGTCTCGTACATCATTTGACAAAGGGAGACAAAAGAAGGCGTTGGCTAAGTCAATACAAGTGAACCATTTTTGTTTTGGATTCAAGTTTGTTAACGCCACGTATGGATTTGGAACAGGGCAGGTATGGGTCTTAAGGATTGCATTAATTGACCTAAGGTCATGCACCATTCTGTACTTTCCTGTACCTGCTTTCTCGACTGGCAAAATGGGAGTATTCCACTGTGAATTAGACGGTTCTAATACTCCTGCATTTAGCAACCCCCAAACCGTATTGCTCAGCCCCTCTGCGGCTTCTGGCTTATGTGAGTATTGATACAACCATATTGGCTCAGTGGAGAGAAGTTCAAAAGTGATGGGATCGCAGTTTACTAATCCCACATCCTCTGGACCTTGAGACCAAAGGGATTGTGGGAGCGTATCAAGCATGGCAGGGACCTCTGTGTGATCAGTCTTTTCCCTGCCATGTTCTCTTGAAATAAGTTCATGATCTAATTTACCCAAATCCTGAGCTGAAACATCAATAATATAGCAATCTGTTGATGGTGAAAAAGCAACTGATGGAAGCTGTGTGGGACACCAATCTAGGGCATCCATGACTGTTTTTACCATGGGTCCTAAATCCT